>APFE031281859.1:5208-28099 GCA_000404065.3 Pinus taeda | reverse complement strand
ACCACACAAAATCTCTCGGTCGAAGGCGATTGATGTAAACCTGTCGCCTAAAGTGAGAAACTTGCCATTGAGGCATGCAAGCTTCAAAGTACTGAAAGGGGTTGTTCCTAGGTTGACTTCTTGGATAATGAGCTGATGTTGACAAGAAGTGATCCGTCGTGGGAGGGCCTTAATGAATCCCACATCTACGACATGGAACAGAGCAAATGATTTTGGAGGTGAAAACGATCTAATGATATAGGGTTCAGGGTGGCTGTCATGAAAGAATGGAGCATGAATGTATTGCAGTGGATGAGACACAGGTGAATTCTCTGAGCAACTTCTCTTGAACATACCGGCGACACTGACAATGGATTGGTAGCATTAACCCCAAATATGGATGGTGTGATGGACCAATGGTAATATGACCGGTGAACAGAATAACCCAACCCGACTCGAATGGAGTGAAAGTGTCATGTTCAAGAGCGACTTGCTACCAATAAAGTTTCTTCAAGTTTTCTTCCCAATTTTTCTCCAGTCATTGCTGACCAGTACCTCTTTGTTTTTTTCAAGCTTGAGGAGGATAACATATGCTTGTTCTATAATCCACCATTCAGGTGAACCCGTCGCTATGTTTTAATGAGCCTAGCGACAATGAAACTAGTTCTTGTCCATTTGGACAAGTTTGTCGCTATTGGTTTTAATGAGTTTAACGACAATGATAACTCGGTCCTTTTTCATTTTTAGAGAGTCTGAAAAGGGATGGAAAGGAAACTCCAATGATTCTTTTTTGTCATATAATCCCTTAAGTCCGAAAAAGCATAAAATAATACGAAAGGGATGAATTTTCGATAGTTTTAACGAGGCAAAAAAGATAGCGCTTGATCTTTTTATGTAATAATCCCTCAGGTCCAAAAAGATTAAATTCTAGAGGAGGGATAACACTTCTGATGACTTTAACGAGCCGGAGAGGCTGATCTCTTGGCAATCTTTTCATATTTTACGAGTCAGTTGAAAAGATCTTAAAGGAGACTCATTTTTTGAGGAACGAGCGATAATTTCGGGTAGCAGCAGATTCCAGGTAAGGTTTAGAATTTTCCAATTATGGCAGTGTCACAAGGATGGCTAATAGAATCACTCTTCACAAATGTTCCTCAAAAGGGTTAACAATCAAATGGAGGCGTATGATCAGCTAAAAAAGGTGGAGGTGATGATGAGAACACGACCAAGGCTTGAAAGTTGATGATAATGCATTCACAGGTTATTTACTAGAAATTGGTTCATTTTTTAATGAGCTTAAACTCTGGGGGAAACATTTGCTCATTGCTTATGTTTAATTTTTAACGAGCTTGAACTCCATGTAAAAACTGCTCGTGATAATGGTCATTGATTACTTGATTCACCGTTAGCATTTTGTTCTTTCAAAGATTGTACTACCTGTTCAATTGCTTCATCAAACTGATTAGAAATGAAAGCATATGCTTGATAAATGAGTTAATAACACTAATACCTTACTCGAATTACGTGAATGGTAATTTAAAAGTGACTTTTACCTCTCATTTTACCATTTAATTTGAACTTGGTTTGCTGGAGCTCTGGAGGTGCTTTTCCCCCCTTGATTTTCACTAGCTGATTCTGGGAGATTTTGTGGACGATTCTTGGCACTGTCTGGACTAGGTAGGAGCTAAACTTGTGCCCTTCAATTGCATTATTTCCTTTTTGAATTCTGAGCATGTTTCCCTGCTTTGCTGAGCCTCTAGGGTTTGAACAATTCACCCTGGCCCCATCGTACCCTTCCTATATCGAAAGGTGTGATGCATACTGGACTTGTCACTAGCCAGTCAGTATGCATCGCCCCCAGTACACTGTTGGAGTGCGATGGGCGCAAGGAGGGAAGCTTTTGCACTGTTTTCTCATGGAATTTTTGCCTGTTTTTGCCAAATCAGGACCCTGAGTCTTCTCTTGTTTGTTTTCCAGAGATTCATCAGAGAAAAATGGTTGTTACATGGCGAGAACGTGAGCATGAAGAAGAGGACACAATTGCTTTACATGATCCAGGTACGGTAAGTGCATTGTGGAACTGTGGCCTACTGAAGTTTTTCTATATCTCTAGCATGAGGCAACAAATCAACTTGTTGCAATATTTCCTTGACGTCTGGGATCCTACCAACCAGGTGTTCCAGGTCAGGGGAAAATCTATCCCCTTGACTATCGTGGACATCTATTTTTTGACCGGTTTATCGAGGCATGGCGCCCCTCTCTCATTATCAGGTTTCGCCCGCGGGGGTGAATCCGTGAGAGAATACATTCGTCGGCACTGCAGAGAGGGATCTCAGCCGAGTACGGACGGCAAGATCAACATCCGAGATGTAACTAACCGGCCCTTGAGGACCATTCTGTTCACTTTTACTAGACTAGCTAGTAGTGCGACTCTTCACATAGCTAACAGGTCTTATATGCAGTACACCTTGGAATGCCTTGAACCGAAGGTGTTCAACTGGTGTGATGTAGTACTCTCTGTGATGAAAGAACAACTGACCAAGGTGAAAAGCGGAAGATCCAAGAATTTCGGCTATGGTTCTATTTTGACTGCTTTCACTTTGGAGAAGATCCCACTGATGCAGCCGCAGTACATCTCACTTGGTTTACCTCCATCGACTGAGCCACGGATGCAGAGATGGGTTGAACTCATGTCTCGACATGCTGGCCAGCCACAGATGCAGAGAGGGGTTGACCTCATGTCTCGACATGCTGGCCAGCCTCAGATTTCTTTCTTTGATACCTTCTTCGAGTGGTTCGACCATCAGGAGATGGTTTACACCAAGTTTCCATATGTTGGCATGGATTTCCGGGGTGACCTGGATTTGGTGCTTCCAGCTAGTGAGCAGTGGGGTGCTATGGGTAAATTTTCTGACCATATCTCTGTTTACTGTTTTTATAATGTTCTTATGCTTTCTTTGATCAAGACTAATCAAAACTCATGTGCTCATGCAGATATTGGACCAGTTCGACCAGTAGTATGCCGGAGAGAAATAGCTGCCTCTCCGACAGGAGAGGTTATGGGGAGGGCATCCTCCATGACCTTGACATGGCCAAGACTCTTTCAGCATTACAGGATTAGGTCGAGGGTCTCACCCTTGGTATTCAGGGCGTGAGGACCGACGAGCTGCCTCTGCGGTTGCAGCGACATACTACTGGCGTGCCGAGTCGATGGACTAGGCTTTTGCACATGATTGCACAGGCGGTGACTTGTTATCACCAGCATCATTAGAGTAGAGTACCCCCTAGCATTTTGCATTTTGGGTCATTTGACTGATTTTGTCTTGGTTACAGAACATTATGTGTAAACCATAAACAGTTATATATATATTTTTGATTTTCGGAGCTTTATTTCGGTTAAGTTACATGATCCTGTTGCAAATATTGATGTGATGCTTCTTTTTATAAATGTCGCAAATGTCTATCTAACACATAATTTTCCAATGAGTCTGCTAATGTGTTTAAATTTATGGAAATATGTTGATATTGAATGAAATCAAACTATCTTTCCAAAATTCTGACCCTCAGGAACATGCGATAGATAGCTGGATTCCGTACAGAGTAGATACCAGTGAGTTGTAGAATGATGAGTTATGAGTCTAGCCTGACGACAAGTCGACATACGCCATGTGTGATGGCATCAGAGAGGAGTTCTATCAACGCGCTGTATTCAGCGATATTGTTCATTGACTGACCAATACATACCCCTCTGAAACTCACTAACTTGCCGCTGGGATTGAATATGGCCCAGGCCGCAGAAGATAGGTTCCGCGAACTACGACTCACTCTGTCAGCATATCCAACAAATGATTCCAATAAGTTCGACATCTGCAACAAATGCAGAAAGTGGATTACCTAACCAAAACAATTACCCTTAGCAAAAACAAAAATGTAACAAAAGCATAGGGATTACTACGTGGAATTAAGCATAGTAACGCTTGAGGTATTACCTGTTGTGGGGTTGTGCCAGTGGAATCCCATCATAATCCATTAACTCATAGGCTCCTTTTTCTAATACACGCTTAACAATATAGGGACCCATCCATAAAGATTTGAAATTCCCTATTCCCAACTTATCAGACTCCTGGTCGTAAAGTAAGACCAAGTCGCCTTCTGAGAAGACACGAGGTTTGACATTTTTGTCGAACTACACTTTGACTCGTTTCTTATGGGCTTCATTAGCCGAAGCTGCATCACGACGGGTTTTATCCAATTGGATTAGTTCCAAGAAATGAGCCTCTTCTTCTGAAGTTCCAGGGAGAAGGTTGACTGTGAGCTTGAGGGACGAGATTTCACACTGAACTGGCAAGATTTCTTCCAAGCCATACACTAGTTGAAAAGATGTAAACCCTGTTGCATTCCTCACCGATGTCTGGTATGCCCACAAGGTCGAGTACAAGATTAGGTGCCAACTCCATTTATGGACTCCAATCATCGTTTGCAGCATTCACTTTAGGACCTTGTTGATTGCCTCAACTTGTCCGTTAGCTTGCAGATAATACGGAGTAGAGCTGTCACGGGATAGTCCTAATTTGGCAGCTAACTCAATCATCATGTGATTGCGAAAATGCGATCCATGATCTGTGACTATGGCCTGTGGGATGTCGAATCTGGAGACTACGTGATTGAAAAAGAAAAGGGCAGTCATTTCACCGCTGTTGTTTAATGTAGGCATCACCTCAGCCCATTTGTTAAAATAGTCTACTGTGACTATGATATACCCATGCCCCGTGGCCGAGGTGGGGTTACATGTCATGAAATCTATGCCCCATTTGGTGAATGGCCTAATAGAAACTACTGGTTGCAGAGGTGCGAGTGGTCTCCTGGTTTTGCTATCGAAGATTTGACAAGCATGGCAACTTCTGACTATGGTTATGAAATATTTGAACATTGTTGGCCAGAAGTATCCTGCTCGTAAAATCTTCTATGCCGTAGCATAACCAGATTGATGCCCCCCACACGTGCCTGAATGACAATCGTTCAGGACTTTTTCGGCCTCCTCATGGGTGAGGCACCTTCGCAGAATTGTATCGATACCACGACGGTAAAGCGTATCACCGACGATCATGTAGTCTTTTTCTTCGTATCTAATCCATCATTGTTCGGAATGTGAGGTATTAGACCTATATGTTTGGGTTTGGAGATAGATGATTATATCTCCGTACATGGATTTCTTGAAGATATCAGAAACAAATTTTTGTCCACAATTTCTTCTTCGGATGTTGCATCGTTGGACGATGATGGGAGATCACATAGTAACTCCTCGAGAACCAGGGCTTTCTTTGATTTGGATTTTTTGAATTCCAGATCAAACTCTTGTAAAATTGGTATCCATTTTGAATATTTTCCCCCCAGCAACTGTCGTGACAATATATAAGTCATGGGGTTGCAATTTGATAAAATGGCAGTTTTTCTGAAGAGGACGTAGTGTCGAAATCTCTGTATCGCTTGAACAACTGCTAGGGCTAGCTTTTCAACGTAGGAGTACTTCATTTTTGTCATTTAAGTTTCGGCTTAAATAATATATAGGATGTTCAATTCCATTATCTTCTTTAACTAAAACCATCGCTACGGTTGTATCCGCTGCAGCCAGATACAGGTTAAAGTCTTTTTGATAATCAGGAGCATACATTAATGGCGCTTTTATTAGGGATTGTTTTAAAGCATCAAAGGAAGCTTGCGCGACTTGATCCCAAATGAAGGGTACTTATTTTTTCAATAGATGAGTATAACCTTTAGCAAGTTTGGCGTAATTTGGAATGAACCTCCTCAGAAAGTTTTCTTTCCCTTGGATTTTCTGAATCTGAAGCAAATTTGAAGGTGGAGGCAAATCAATGATTGCCTGAACCTTACATGGGTTAAGACGAATCCCATCCTTTGAGACCACAAAGCCAAGTAAATGACCAAAACTGACAGAAAACACACATTTGTGCAGGTTGAGTCGTATCTTGTAGTGTCAGCAACGTAGAAATATCGCTCTCAAATGTTGTGGATGATCGGTCCGCTTTCTCGAATGAGATGGAAGATCATCTAGATATGGTTGAATGATGTTCTTGATGTCATGGAAAGCATAGTTCATTGCTCTCTCAAATGTTGCCCCTGTGTTCTTTAAACCAAAGGGTAGCTTGCGATATGCGAATGTGCCCCACAGACAAATAAATGCAATCTTTGACTGGTTCTGTGGGTGGATATTTATTTGATTATACCTGGAAAATCCATCCATAAATGAAAAGATTTCACATTTGGTGCATTCGTCAATTATTTGGTCAATGAAGGGTGTAGGGTAGTTGTCTTTTGGACAAGCTTGATTTACATCCCTACAATCGACGCACACTCTAATCATTCCTTGTTTCTTCATCACAGGAACAATATTCGATACCCAATCGGTTAGAGGAACTGGGTAAATAAAGCCAGCATGGAGGATTTTTTCAACTTCCGCCTTGATGGAAACGGCCTTCTTAGGGTGCACCTGCCGTAGCTGTTGTCATACCAGTTTGACATCTGGATACATCTTAATTTCATGTTCAACTATGCTCGAGTCAATGCCTGGCATTTCATTATATGACCAAGAAAAGACATCTCTAAACTCACGAAAGAGAGATCTATATACTTCCAGTTCTGAAGAAGAACAAGATTTGTCGGCATGAATATTCTCTACAACATCTGCTTTGGTTGAGATATTTATGGCGATAGTCTCTTCAATATTGGATAGGTTTCACTCAGAATCCACCGTATTTACAGTATTTGACAAAAATTCAAAAACTGTGGGATGATCAAGGTCACTGGAACTATCCTCCTTACACTTTGGAAGATGGGAAAGATGGTGGTAATCTTCCCATGGTGCCCCGTCAATCATCATTGATTGAATGATTCCTTCGTCTGTAGAGTGTAATTGCGACCAAGGATCTGAAGGGGTGCCATTTTCCTTAGACCTATCTATCCAAACGCTTCATGAGCGTTGATATGGGTTTGCCTCCCATGTTGAAAACATTGATTGCTATAATATTTCCATTGGGCTTAGAGGCAATACCTGCTGATGATCCATGTTAATATCGTTTTCTGACATCTTTTGTATAGAATATATCATATTGTAGGTTCCCACCTTAGCCACTTCAGCCAAATTGGTTGGAGGCGTTAGGGAAAAAGTTCCCATTAATGTGGGGTATTTTAGTAGGCCTACTCCGATATTTTGAAGCGAATTAGGGCTTCCATGGATCATCAAAATGCTTCCCGTAACCTGTCAACTATTGGGGAGAAATGTTTGTTGGTCGACGATTGTAATTCCTCCTTGAAAAGCAAATGCAATCTTCCTAAAGTAGGTCGACACAACGGCAGCCATGGCATATATCCAGGGCCTTCCCAGTAGGATGTTGTAATCAAGGTTTCTGTCGATAACTTCAACATCAATCTCCACTATTTTTCCCCCCAGTTCGACTTGCAAGTTACTCAATATCCCATATGGGGTGTATGCTCATCGATAAAATGCTTTTAATGTCATCGACGATCACAACAAGGGTGGAGATCCTAAAGTTTTCCAACAACTCATCGACATAATACATGTAGATGCCCCCTCATCAATAATTGTTTGATGAATAGTTTTGTTGAGGGCTTTCACTTGAATAAGGAAAGCTAGTTGAGCTGGTAACTGAGGGTCATATCCTTTGTGATTAAAGGACACAAGATTGGAATCCATTAGGTCAATCCCATCTATCACTGATAATAAAGCCTACTTTTGGGAGGGGCAATTTTGCAGTACCTCAAGTGTTGACATCACGGATGGCGATTGGGCTAGATCCTCCACTATATTATAGTGTTGTGCTGCTCTGGCACGAGGATTAAACATCGATTTGTGTACTACTCCCTTTGGTGGTTTTATCGTTAATTCAGGAATGATGGGTGGCACAACTTTGGTCGAAGTCATTGTCAAAATACTAGGTTGATCATTATCCTTATTGTTCGACATCTGTGGATTCCTGTAATCTTTATTCCTTGTCGATATCAAAGCATCATTCAGCTGCTTCGAAACAGAAAACATTAGCACTTGGGACGAGGAAGCATTGTCGCTAGCAACAAGATTTGTTCCTGGGTTAGGAAACGGATCAGTCAATACTGCCGAGGTTTTTGAACTCTTGAAGAATTTTCTAAGCTCAGCTTTAGATGGACACTCTCTGTTCCAATGATCCTCATCACATATTAGGCATGGAAGATTTGGTTTCTTATCCCCAGAAGGGTTTGCGGAAGATTTTTCAGGAGACGACTCCTCCTATTTCTTCTTCTTCCCTTTCTTTTTCTTCTTGCCTCCTAGTTGCTTGGGTTCTTTGCCTTTGTCTGTCGACACAGCATTTACTTCCGAGGTTGGAAGTTCTTCATTTGCGTTTTGACTTGAAACCGTATGGGCATTTTTTGACGTAGCCTTTACGATTTTTTGTGCTTGTTGTACCTATCATGCCATCACCGGCATGAGAGTCTTTGTTTGATTTAGGAGGGGGAGGAACGAAAAATTCTGGTCTAGGAGCATCAAGGATTTTATCGTAGAGCGTGCCAGACTGAGTATAGATCAAGTCTAGATATTGTGCATGAGCAATAACTTACTCTTCAGTGACTACTCCTCCCTTTGCCACATATTCCATAATAGAAGGTAACAATGACTTAATAAACCATTCAGCCAATAGCTGATTAGGAACATATGTTTTTACCGTTCTACGACGACGTCGCCACTCATGAATATGATCGGATATGTGAGTGGCCGTCGTTTGCTTGAAATTGGTAAGTAGCTCTATTCCTGTTTCGTACCTTATGGGTAACTGAAAATGGGTTAAAAAGGTTGTGGCTAGGGTACTGAAGTTATCAAACGAAGCTCTATGCAATTCGATATACCATTTTGCTGCTAGAGCAGTTAACGTTCACTGGAAAAGGCGAAGCTTGATCAAATCATCATTGAGTGTGTTGGATGAACACCACAGATGAAAGGTCATCACATGATTTGACGGGTCTTCACCCAGATTTCCATTAAATTTAGGAATATCTGACGGAATTTTATGCAGAGTCGCTAGCCACCAAGGGGCGTAGGCAATTGGATCGTTCATTAGTCGATTTAGGTCTAGTAACTCTAAAGTTGCCACGAAAGGCAACTGTTGATTCAGGCTTGGTGAAGCATACCCAGGATAAGATGGAATTGTTTGAGCAGTTGGTCTTTGCATACCAGCATAATGCATTTGATGCTGGTAACTTTGGTAAGGTTGATGGGCATGACCATTATGATATGATTGATATTGACCATTTTGAATATATGGCTGCCCATTACTTGCAAAGATTTGTTGCTCGTATCCTTGGTAAGCTTGCTAGAGTTGTGGTTGTTGGTATTGCATCAGCCATGGTTGTGAAGCCATGAGTTGTTGCCCAGTATTGACCATTTGACCAAGATGGGGGGTGATGGTCCCCATTTGAACCTATGTCATTCCACTAGTCGGTGATTGCAATCGCGTCGTAGGGACGAGAGGTTGTTGCATTACAACCTGAGAAATCTAAGGTTGGCATACAACTGACAACACTTGTACTTGCGATACTGCCACAATAGCCAGTGTAGTGGGGATATTCGTCATAGGTAAACTTTGTTGCATTGAGTATATAACTCTTGGTTGTTGAGGCAGGATTGGCACCCAACCGCTAGATGTAATTCCAGCATAACCTAAATTCTGTTGTGAACTCTCGTATGGTTGTCCTTTTGAAGAAGACAATGAAAGGGTATACGGCCCTCCATACGACGGTAATCTAGTGCTCAAAGGAATGATTTGCCTTTGGGGATCGGATTGCCCAAATTAACACTGTGAAGGATCAATTTGTCGAGACTCAACATAAGAGATTCCAGATACAATTCCGGATCAACAAATGGGAACAATCCATACTATTGAAACATCCCCTGGATGGACTCCATCCAGTGATTGAGAGCTAGTTGGGACAAATGGCATGCCGACGAACATTGTCGGAGTAGCAGCAGGAATTTCTGTCGCTGCTGTGTTGGATGACACAGTCCTAGATGTCGACGGTTGTTCAGACATATTTAATCTATCCAAAAGATTCCTTAGTGATTCTTCAGGAACTTCCAATGGTGGGAGACTAACTTCTGATGAAGAAGGATATAGGGTGATCCCAGCTCCAAATTGCGATGGAGAGTTAGATGGAGGATCTTCCACAATCTCTTCTATGGCAATCAATCCAAGAGGAAGAGGTAGACCGTCAGGTCCGTAAAATATTTCTGGTGCCGAAGAAGGTATAAGTTCTGCAGCAACAGATGTTCGAGGAGTAACACCTTCCGAATTAGCTGTAGATGGAGCTGGTTCAGGAATAGAAGTGTTTACCATGACACTAGGATCAGTTGTAATGTCCTTTTGTTGCTGCAGAATTTCTTCTGTAAAGGAAGGGGTACCAGAAATGTTCGGAGTAACCGGAGTCTCTGAGGATGTCGGAGTACTTGCTCCAACTAACCTAGGGGACTTTGATCTGGTCAAATGAGTTCGCTTTGTTTGGAATAGCTTCATTTCTGGAGTCAACGATGGTTGACTCGTAAGTCTCCGCAAACGATGGGGTTTTAATTGAATTTATTCCATGATTGCGGATTACTTGATCAACTCAAAAAGAAAAAGGGGAAAATGATTCCAAATTAAATGAATTTTAGACACTTTGACATAACTTGTTTTTTCAATTTTTAAGAGTCGATAAAAAACAAAGGATGACTCTAGTTGCCTTCGATTTTTAATGAGCCTGAAGCGACAAGTGCTCAGATGGACCTTTTCCTTTAAGGAGTCTGAAAAGGAACGAAAGAGACTACTCTGGAAATCTAGACAGAGGGATTACCAAACCAATTGCAAAACTGCAAAATACTTTTTATGGTACGGCAGTCAATCTTCCCGAATGCTATTTTCAGTGCATTGCCATTGATAGGGTAGCAGACACGACTTCCTAAGGATAAAGGATATAGCCTATTGTGGTCTCCCAATATATACTCGACGGTACGTGGGAGCAGAAGTCCGTACTGGCACTTGCCGTCTCAAAGAGGGGGAATCACCCAACCAACAATGAAAGCGACAACTACCAGGCTTTACAACGCCGGAATACGTCTCTAGCTTAGACTTCTAGATGTTGTGCATTAGGTTCCAAAGCGTTTTTAGGTTCATTAAATTTGTTTTATAGTTGATCTTGTTTAAAAATTTTCCTTTCAGGTTCACTGCGTGATGTATATATGCAATTCCTAAAATGAAGTCTAAGATAATAATCAATTGTTTAATCTTCTTTTGCAATGAAAATCCTAGCTACTAAGGAAAGAGAACTGAGGGTCTTTCAACAAAGAGCACAGAGCACACACTAAATGCACTGTCCTAAATCAAACCAACAAGCAGTCTAAATGCAAATGCACATGCATGTATTTGTTTTCAGCCTTCTTAATGCGTGAATGACAAGAAGAATGCTAAGTGCAAATCTGAACTATCTTTTCAAAGCGAAAATACTAACAAATTTATCTTCAAAACGAAGTGAAGATAATGACGACACTTTTCAATTTCGAATTGAAAATTATTTTCGGCACTTGAAAAACTACTAATTCAAATCACATACAAGAGTAACAATATAATCGACCATTAAGAACAATGGGATTCTCTTCTATGATTGAAAACGACACTTGCGACACTTTCAGATCAAGAAACGACAGTCTGATTACGCTACTTCTTTGTAAAAGAGAACTGAAAATGGCACACAATACATAAAAACATTTACAGTGCTTTACATAATGGAGGTGGAATGATGGAAGGGAAGGGGGTTTCCACAGAGATATACTGACCACAGACAACAAAACTCCTGAATAGAGCTGAAAAGAGTGAAGGAAAACCAAAGTCTGAAGGCAAAATTAACCTTCTCTAACCATCGCACCTGTCACACAGGGAAACCAGTATGCATCTCACCTACTGCACACAGGAGGTGCGATGCATATAGAATGCCTTGAAGAGAGGATGTGATGGTACCAGTGCGAGACTTTTACTTGGTCTTTGGTCACAATTTGCAGTTCAGTTCAGGGATTTAGGCTAAGCAAGTGATGCTCAGTAAATATAAATCATAGGGGTTGATCTAAGGAGGTTACTAGAGCCACCACTAGGGAAATTAGAGTGTTTGCAGATCGATTGTTTAATTTATAAACAAAACCTGGAGATAGACTGAAGCAGCATTGATCTACTTTGCACTTGCATAACAAATGCAGTTCGAAGGCTAGCTGGCTTGACTTCAGGCTCCGTCTGTAAGTTTATAAAATAAACAAATATAGACTAGCAAACAATCTATTCGTTCCCTAGTGGAGTCTCCATTTTGTTATCGGGAATAGTGTCCACATGGAGCCGCTATTCCCACTAAGACTGGTAGCTATCTTAGAAACAAACAAGTTAAAACTACTTTCGCTTTCCTTTATGAAAAATAGATAAGAGGGGAACAAAGGACACCAACCTTAGTCTTGCGCTTGGTTCCTTGCCTGGTTCCTCTCCTTCCTGATAGACCTTTGCCGCTTCTTCTTCATCTACCCAGCTTCAAAGAGCACCTGTGGAATCAAAGCAACATAATACCATCAAAGAACAGAGATCTATAGTCATAAACAACACAAGATCAGATATGTATTGACCACACAAATGCATATATAATCAAACATACAAGAATGTGGAGGAAAACTTGAATAGCTTTATTAATATCAAGAATAGCAAAGAGGATTACAACCAATTGTTCTGACCCAGCATCATCCTATAGCAAGAAAGCCCTTCTTCACCTCATGTAAAGCTTAGATCACCCAACACTATGATGTTACACCAAGAAACCAACAACACTTCTCTACAAGATACAAGATTCCAGCCCCTGGATCTCTGAGATGAGGGATCTATATAAAGATGATTGTAGGGGGGTGAGTCAGCTTTTGGGATTTTGATTAGTGTCCTCTCTCTGATAGTTCTTGATTCCACTTGGAGATTGATGATCTCTTACTCATCCCTGGGAGAATTCAGAGAGACAAGTGTCAGAGGAGAAGTTTCTGGAAGATTCTATGATCCTCCACCTCGCAAACTATCTTTGCCATTTGTCCATTCTCTCCCATCGCACACTACAGAAGGGATTTCCAGTATGCATCACACCCATTACACTGAGTAGGTGATATGCATCGCACCTTTTGCACTGGGCATTATGTATGGTCCAGTTTTAACCAGTTCTGAGCAGTTTTCTGTGGATAACTTCTGGGAGATGATGTAATTAGCTGACCTTGTTCCTTTAGGGAGTGAAGCAACACTTTTAGGGACTTAGGAGCCCTCAGTTTATGGATATTTATGATTGGGGTTGTAGTGCCCAGAAATCTCTATAACAGTTTTGGCCTTTGTTTTTTTCTTGTTTGCTCTTGTCTTGATTTTTTGATTTGGTCTCTTTTGAAGTTTTGGGGATTAGTTATCAGTCCTCTGAGTTTCCTGAGTTGATCTGGGAAATACTCCTATTTGATTGAAAGATTGACTATTTTTGATTTGGGAGATTTGGTTAATCTGTCATTGTTTTGAACATCATCGCGGATTTAATTTTAATAGTCGCGTTGTCATCGCGCTCACCCTTTTGTAATATCCTGTGCATCGCGTAATTATGCCTCACAGTCGTGATGGTTTTGAAATTGGACCATCGCGGGAAAGTCATGTACTTCCACGCTGAAATCACTTTGTTGTTGCGGCTAGTGCTTTATCAGCGCTTGTTGCTTGTGTATTACCTGCACTGATTGCTGTATAATTGATTTTCTCAATTCTGCCTCCTAAGTCCATCAGTCCTACTGGTCCCTTGCTTTTCTCACTTGCTTGATGACTTGTTTTTCACTATTCATGGTTAAGGCACTCTCTTGTGAGCTTTGTTGGATGAATCTTGTTTTCTTTTCTTATGTGACCTAGATCATTATTTCAAGTTCCTTGAATCTGTTGGCTTGGTTTCTTGTTTTCTCAAGGTTTGTTTGTGGCTTCTTGTTGGTTTGATGGAGCCTTCCCCTTTGCCTTTTTTTGGTTGATTGTTTAGTGAATGTTATTGAACCAATCTTTGGCATTGATTCGATTTCTTTTTGCTACCGAACATAGATTACAATTGTTTGGATCAACCGGGTTTTTCCACACTTGCTTGTTGCTTATTTGTTTCTTCTAGATTTAAAGACATCAAAATAAAAAAGATTGCATTCATTTAGTGTACGAAAGTGAAAGTGAATTTGCATTTCAAGTTTGCATATTGGAAAGTGAATGATAAGATCTCTTATTAGTAGTATCCGTGCACTTTAGGAATTGATGTTTGTATGCATTGAGTGACTACCTTTGTTGTCTTGGTTTTCTTGGTTTGGGAATGATCTCTCTACCCTCCCGTAGGTAGGTGTTCATTGAAGAAAAAGGATTTTTCAGTCATTCTAGCTGCATCCTAGGATTTATTATATACATATGGTAAGGCCTGAAAACTAAAACATAATCCAAGATCAACTCTAAAATGCACTGAATAAATCTAACAACGCATTGGAACATAACGCACATTATTTAGAGGTCTAGGCTAGAGACGTGCTTTGGCATCGTTAAACCTAGTCGCTTTTGTTTCCACTCAAGGTTGGGTGATTCCTCCTTCTGTGACTCAATAGTGGTCTAGTACGGAATTGTGCTCCCATGTACCATTGAGTATATGTTGGGAGACCCCACTAGGTTTATCATCCTTTATCCATAGGAAGCTGTATTTTCCGCCTTACAAATTGTAACACACCGAACACAACATTCGGGAAGATTGATTGATGTATGGAAAGTCCTTGGTTTTCATATGACTGCCAAGGTGTATATGCAGTTTTACGGATTGTCTGGTAAACCTTTTCCCTAGTTCTCCAGAGTAGTCACTTTCGCTCCTTTTCGGACTCCCTAAAAGAAAAGGTTCATCTGAGCACTTGTCACTTCAGGCTCATTAAACATTTTAAGGCGACTAGAGTCATCTTTTGGTCCTTTTCTCGACTCTTTAAAGATGAAAAGGTCAAGTTGTGTTCTTGTGTTTTAAAATTTATTCGGCCATGTTCACATTTACCCTGTTAGATCTTGTTTGCGTTAGATTGAGTAGGGTTCTTTCTTGTTAGTTTCCCTAGGGTTTTTGAATCAAATCATCCTGGCAGAATCACTGATCCCATCTCCCGTTCCAAGTGACCAAGGGTCTCCCTCTTCTGTTGCTCCTGAGATATTGGTTGGTAGTGATACTCTCCCTATTATTCTGAGTATCCAACCGATTAACTCTCGTGCTCCAGAAGATGAGTCTTACGATATTCATTGGAACCCTATTTGGGAGCCTTCCGAAGAAGATATTCCTAATACTCCTCCTAGTGTTTCGGTCCCAATGTCTTCTTCTAACATGGATGACACATCCCCCATCACGAGTGAAGGATCCATTGTGATGAGCAGTGAAATTCCTATCCCAACGGAAACTCCACTCTTCAGTGTCACCCCTCTTGGTGTCATGTCGCCCTTACGCTATAGGGCTTTAAGGGTGTTATGGGTTCTAGGACCTCCCTTACAAGTTCTATGTGGTCTCATACCATCACTCTGACTTCAGAGTCTTTTATTCCTCAAATTCACAATGTGTCTGTCACCTCAGTCCCGACTATTCCAACTGTCTGTGTGGCTTCTTCAGCCCCTGTTGTTGATGCCATCACTGCATCCTTAGTTGTGACCACTATTGCTGGACCTCCCCCCAGATCGGCGAATAGTGGCCCATCAGCATCTACATCTGGAGTTTTTGATCCTACGCTTAATGCCCCACCTTCTTCTGGTTCCATTCAAGCAGGGGGG
This sequence comes from Pinus taeda, assembly GCA_000404065.3. Lineage (NCBI taxonomy): Eukaryota > Viridiplantae > Streptophyta > Pinopsida > Pinales > Pinaceae > Pinus > Pinus taeda. The sequence goes on along the minus strand of APFE031281859.1, from coordinate 12,236 downwards.
CATACGATCAATATTTGCATGCTCTTCAGAATCCAGACCTGCAAGGTCCATTTCATTATTACGATTCTTGAGGAGCTCACCTTTATCACCCTAGACCTTTGCCATCTCAGCCTGCGGTTGAGGTCATGGTCCCGTTATCTGTTGCTTGGGGTACCACCGGTTATCATGGTGGCCAAGTACCCCCTGCGAATTTTCAAGGACCACCTTATCAAGGTCAGTCATCTTACACGCAGCCCTCCTATGGGCAGCAGTATTATGGACAACCTTATCCAGGGCAACCTGGAGGCCCACAAAGACAACCCTTCTAGGGACAACCTTTGGCCTCTGTTGGTTCATCTTTTACTTATCTTCGGCAACCCTCTAGTAATCCAAGACAACCTTACATGCAACAAGGTCAACCTGGTGTCCAGTGGGGCTACCCTTATGGGTAGGTCAGTCAGCCTTACGTACGGCAAGGCCAACCCACTGTCCAGTTTGGTCAACCATCTAGACAAGTTGGCCAGCCTCAAATCCAATTAGGTCAACCAACTGTCCAGTCTGCTCAGCCATCCGGTCCATCAGGACAACCCTCAATTGTGCAAGGACAACCCAATACCCAATAGGCTCAACCTTCTGGGAAAATGGGTCAATCTCAATCTCAACTAGGTCAACCTTCTGGCCAGGTGGCTCAGCCTCAATTCTCTCAAGGACATCTTTTTGGGCCTACTCAACCGGGCACTCAAATGATTGTTGCTTCTCAAGCTCCACCCAGTTTTCAGCCCCAGTCCAGGCTCCAGACCTAATTCAGTCTTCAAATGCAGGTTGGATCTCAACCTCAACTTGCTTATCAAATGCAGCCTGGCCCCTAGGCTCAGTTTGGAGCCCAACCGCCTTATGGTTTCCAGCAATCCCAAGGGCAAACTCAATTTGCCCCATATCAAAATTATCAACAACTGCAGGTGAGTCCTTATCAGAATTACCAGCAACCGTATGTTGCTCTTGCAGGCCAAATTGGTAATCAATGGAATGCTTGGGGGCAAATCTAGGGTCAGCCATCCAGTTATAGCTATAACCCCTATGGACAAAATCCCTATGGACAGAACCCTCCTGGGCCAAATCCGTCTGGACAGAATCAATGGGGGCAACAAGCAGTTGGCTGGAACTCTGGTGCTCCCTCCTACCCGTGGCCTCAAATGTCCTTTAACCCTCAATTACCCTTTTTAGCAACGTTGGAGATACTGGATGTGTCCAAACTGACAAATGATCTTATCCTTCATAATCCGTATTGGCCACCGGTTCCAACTAAGATTCCTAGTGATTGTCCAAAATTCGATGGTAAAGCTGGAGAAGATCCCCAAGCCCACGTTATGACTTATCATCTATGGTGTTCGTCAAATTCATGGCTTGATGATTCAATCCGGCTCTGTCTTTTTCATAGGACCCTCACTGGCTTTGCTACTAAATGGTATATTGAGTTAGCTCGCGGATCTTTTCAAGATTTTAACTCCTTGGCTATGGAAATTTTAACTCATTTTCAGTTGCCAATTCGATATGAAACGGGCACAGATCTCTTGACATCCCTTAAACAAAAAATGGCTATGCACATCTCTGATCATATCTATGAATGGAGATGGCATCGCTGTTTGATTAAGTTTTCGATTCCCGATCAGCTCCTGACCGACTGGTTCACGACCTCATTCGTCGGTCCGATATCACAGGACATTGCTATGGGGGCATGTGTAACTGAAGAGCAGGCTATTGCGTGTGCTCAGTACCTTGACTTGGTTTATTCCCAGTCTGGTACACTATATGATTATTTGGTTGATGCCCCGAGGCCCGGAACTGCCAAAGCCCTGCCAACACCATCTGTTGACGATATCATTGGTTCTGTCAATTCGCCCTCTAAGAAATCTTCTACGAACCCTCGGAAGCAAAAGTTGAATGCTTCGAATGAAAATACTTCTCAGGCTGTACCCAATTCCGGTAATACTTCTGAGGTTAATGCCATTTAGTCCACCACAGCGGACAAAGCCTCGTGAGGAAAAAAGAAGGGAAAAGGAAGGAATAAAGTTGATCAATCGAAGCAGGATTTCGCTAAACTTCCACTCGAGGAGGGAACCAAACACAAGCCCAAGTATCCTTGCCTTATCTGTGATGAGGGTCACTATACCAAAGACTGCCCGAGGTGGTCTGAAGTTAGTCGTTTGTTCAAAGGTGCTCCTAAGACTCCTGTGGTGCTAAAAGAACCTTTTCCCTTGCAGCAAACGCAAATGGTGGCTGATCCATCCCAATCCTCTTCTCCCTTTGGTTCTCAAGTGTTTATGGCTGGGACAATCACTGTTCACATTAGTACTCGAGCAAAAGAATATCCGTCACCTGTCTGAAAGAGCCTGAGGTTCCCTCTAGCGCTCCTCCATCCAGTTCTTGTCCGTTGCATATTGAGAGACCTAGCACTGAGACGCCCATCTGACCCCCTCCTAAAGGTGTACTCTAAAAATCTTGTTAAAACCCTAATGCTCGTGCTGCTCAACACTATAGCATTGTTGAGGACTTAGCCCAGGCTCCGTCAGCTATGTTTTCTCTAGACGTTCTCCAGAGCTGCCCCTCCCAGAGGAAGTCCTTGCTATTGGCTATCGGTGGCATCGGCTCGACCGACTCGGATTTGATTTCTTTTGACCTCGACAGCCATATACTGAGATTGCCTCACCAAATTTCCTTCCTTATCCAGGTCATCATCAACTCTAAAAGGATTCATCGTACCGTCATTGATGAAGGCGCTTCAACTTGCATGATGTTTGTTGCTTGTTGGAAGGCCATTGGTTCTCTGACTTTGAGCCAGTCTCCTATGACCTTGGAAGCCTTTGATGGGAGAGAATCTCGCCCTTATGGTATACTCCAACGTTTGCCTATTACTTTGGAAGGGAAGATGGTCAAAGTGGACGTTGAAGTCGTTGATGCCAATCTAACTTACAACCTCCTTTTGGGCCAAAGCTGGACATATGCCATGCGAGCCGTGGCTTCATCTCCATTTCGTGTCATTCATTTCCCTCATCAGGGGAAGATCGTCATAGTAGACTAGCTGTTTTTCTTCGCCTCCTCTTCCAAAGGCAACATGCCTTTTGTGGAGCATACCTCCATTCCATGGGAGGGTGTGGGAGCTGGACTCTTTAAAGATCCTGCCCTTATGGGTGTTTTTTCACTCCCACCTCCGAACGTCAGTCCTATTAATATGATTTCCATTCGCTCTAATCCGTGGGTTCTTCCCCCCACTGGTCAAATAGAATCTCGGGGAGATGAGATGCCATTGAGTCCTACCGAGCTCAACTACATCGAGATTGTTTCTGCATTGGCTTCCCCTCCTAAATCTACTCCTTCGAGCAGAGCTCTCGACTCGTACACTCATTCCCCTTGGCTTGGGGATGACACTTCTTCAGACCCTTTAAAGGAAATATTTCCTTCTGATGAAGCCACTATCGAGACCATGTCTCTCGAGGAACCTCCTTGGTCCAATCACCACCATCGTTCCTCGTTTCTCCCTTCCCACCGAGAAATGCTTACCTGTCTCGAGCGGTTTTCTCCTTGTCTCCCATCACAACCCCTTCAGACACCCATTCAAGTTTATCAAGTGTCATCTGAAGGGAACATGGGAAACATCACGCAAACCCAGCTGATTGACATCTCTATTAAACCAGGGATTATCGAGCACATCTATGTTGGAGTAACTTGTACTCCTGAGGAGATTCAGCTCTATACTGATCTTTTTCGTGCATTCCGTGATGTGTTTGCTTGGTCTTACGAAGAAATGCCTAGCATCGATCCTAGCATCGTGATGCATGAGATACCTACGTATTTGGGTGTTAAGCATGTTCGACAGCGTTTATGCCCCGTGCACCACCAAAAGGCTATGGCTATCAAAGCAGAAGTTGGAAAGCTTCTTAAGGTTGGTTTCATCTACCCCATCCCACTCAGAGATTGGGTCTCCAATATCGTCCCTGTGACTAAAAAACAGGGCACCATTAGGGTCTGTGTTGATTACCATGATATTAATCAAGCCTATCCCAAAGATAACTACCCCACACCCTTCATTGACCAGCTCATTGATGAGTGTGCCGGAAGTGAAATGTACTCATTCATGGATGATTTTTCTGGTTGTAACCAGATTAATATTGCGCCCGCCGATCAACATAAGACTGCCTTTATCTGTCCGTGGGGCACTTTCGCCTACAAAAAGCCCCCTTTTAGTTTGAAAAATGTCGGTGCTACCTTCCAACACGCGATGTCTTATGCATTCCATGATATTCGACACATTGTGCAGCCTTACCTAGATGATCTACCAGCTCATTCAGCTAAACACTAGGACCATCCCACTCACCTTCACGAAATATTTCTTCGTTGTCGACACTACCGCATCCGGCTCAATCCACATAAGTGTGTCTTCTGCGTCGAGTCTGGCAGACTTCCCAGGTTCATCGTCTCTCGAGAGGGCATCCGTTTGGATTCCCTTAAAGTTGAGGCCATTCTGAATCTTCCTCCCCCTACTTCTTTGCATCAATTGTAGAGTTTGCAGGGCAAAGCGAATTTTTTACGACGCTTCATTCCGAACTATGCCGAAGTGGCCAAAGGTTTCATGCAGTTATTAAAGCGGGACACCCCTTTTCTTTGGGATGACGCTGCTCAAGAGTCCTTTAAGCGCCTCAAGGTTCTCCTTGTTTCTGCTCCGTTGTTGTGTCCTCCTAATTATCATCATGACTACACCCTGTATCTGGCCGCTACCGATACCACTATTGGCATGGTTCTCGTTCAAGATGATGACGATGACACTGAGCATGTCATTTATTATCTCAATTGCAATATATTAGATACGGAATCTCGATACGCTTACATCGAGAAGTTGGCATTGGCCGCCATTTGTGTTGTCCAATGTTTCCACCATTATATCTTATTGTGCACTATGACAGTGGTTTTTGATTGCAACCCAATGACGTACACCCTGCCGTGTCAGTTGCTGGGGGGCAAGTACTCAATGTAGATTGTTATCCTCCAAGAGTTTGACTTGGAATTCACCACTGCCAAGTCTAAGAAATCCCTTGTCTTTGCTAATTTACTTTGCTCTTTGCCATCTCTTACTGCGCCCTCTCGGTTAGAGGACCATATTCTGGATGAAACCGTGTTCTTAATCAACACCCTCGATCCATGGTATGGGGATATCATTCTCTATCTACAGATGTCCTCTTTTCATCTCGATGTGTCTAAGGATGCTCGGCGATGGATTTGCCATCAGTCTCAGCCCTATTGTATTATTGGGGACACCCTATACCGTCTCAGCACCGACTCTATTCTCCGCCAATGTTTAACGTTCGAGGAAGCTGAGCGAGTTTTAAATGACTGCCATTCTGGCGCCTGTGGTGATCACATGTCTGGATATGCTACTACTCAAAAGATCCTTTGTGCCGGTTACTTTTGGCCCTCCATCTTTAAGGACTGCATTCTTGTTGTCCACTCATGTCACGAGTGCCAAATCTACCAACGAAAGATGTGTGCGCCTCCCGCTCCATTGCACCCTGTTGTTATCGTCGGCCCTTTTGCAAAATTGGGCATTGATTATATGACTTGTAACCCTCACTCGGCCGGGGGGCATGGGTATATCATCTTTTCCATTGATTACTTCACAAAATGGGCTGAGGCGATGCCCACACTATCTGAAGATGGTCACACAGTGGCGCAATTTTTGTTTAATCATGTTATCTCACGGTTCAGAGTTCCTTAGGCTATCGTCACTGATCATGGTAAGCATTTCCGTAATCAAATGATGACTGAGCTAACAACCCAGCTAGGCTTGTGGCATGATAGCTTGAATCCATACTATTCCCAGGCCAATGGCCAAGTAGAAGCCGTCAACAAGGTTCTAGTTACAATGCTTCAACGCACCATTGGCATGCACAAGTCTAACTGGCACTTGATGTTGTTCTCTGCCTTATGGGCCTACCGAACTTCTGTGAAGGATGCCACCAGTTTCACTTTGTTCCAATTGGTTTATGGACTGGAGGCTACCCTTCCCATCGAGTGCGAGATCCCTTCTTTGAAATTAGCCATCGAATTACTCCTCGACACTACTCCGGTAGAAGAACGCCTTCTTTACCTAGAACGGATAGAAAAGACTCGTCGATTGGCATCTCTAGCTATTGAAGCATAGAAGAAGAGAGTGAAAACTCACTTTGATCATACTGTTCATCCTCGTTCTTTTGTTGAGGGAGATTTATTCCTACTCTACAATCATGCAAATGATAAGCTAGGGGCAGGCAAATTTGAGCCCATGTGGCACGGGCCTTATATTGTAAAGTGAGTTTTGTAGAAAGGGGCCTATGAGCTGATTGATTATGAAGGGAATCCTCTAGATAAGGCCCGAAATGGGCTTTACTTGAAAAAATATTATACGTGAATTCCATGCACTCTGATTTGTACATACGTGTGTTTTTAGCAGGTGTGTTTTGTGTGTGTGTGTTTTCATGTTTTGGCTTGGTGTGTTGGCATGATTTCCACTTATTGTGTCTTTTTTCTTCTTGTGCAGATGTCTAGTGCACCTTACATTGGTTTCGCTCATGTTGCCTGCCACAGTACCCACAACCTGTCTTCTGCGGCGTGGGTGATCTATGATCCTCATGGTGAACTAGTAGACCTTCAAGGTGTTTGTCTAGGTTGTACCACAAACAATGTCGATGAGTATAGTGCTTTTATTGAGTTATTGGCTGAGGCGATCAATATCGGTATTCGTACATTGGTTGTGAACCTGGATTCTCAGCTTGTTGTCCACCAGCTCAATGGGCAGTATTCCATCAGAGACCATCAAATTGTAAGGTTGTATTTACATGTTAAATTGTTAGAAAGGAATTTTGATTTCATCACATATCAACACATTCCACGAAGGTTAAACATGTTAACTGATGCATTGGCAAACCATGTATTAGACAGACATTTACGTAACATGTAATCAAAACAGCATATAAGAAGCATGTAAAACACAAAAAAGTACCATAGGAATATGTATATAT
>APFE031281829.1:0-11365 GCA_000404065.3 Pinus taeda | reverse complement strand
TCTTATTTACTTTTTTAATAATCCAACAGTAATAATATATAATAAAACGAACTATTAAAAATTAAATAATGAGGAAATAGTAGGAAAAATTACCCTCTTAACAGTATATCAAGATACCACATCCTCGGTCTTCCCCACACCAAGCATGTTTTTATGGTGCTACTGCTTGATGTTACTCATGGTAAAGTGGGTCTGATTTGTTCTTTATTGTATTTTTAATAAAACAAGAACATGGGGCTTCTGCCCATGTTTGTGCCATGGAAATGCTGATACTAATTTTGCACAACACTGTACAGTGACAACATTCTAAACTACGAAAGGTTTATATATGATTGGAAATGCCTATATTCAGGGTTAAGCATGTTAGGCCTAATAAAAAAACAACCTCTACATGGTCAAATCTAAACATGGGCTTCTGCCCATGTTTGTGCCATGGAAATGCTAATACTAATTTTGCACAATATAGTACACTGACAAGATTGTAAACTATGAAAGGTTTATATATTATTGGAAATTCCTATATGCATGCTGAGGCATGTTAGGTCTAATAAAAAAACCAGTCCATGGTCAAATCTAAACATGGGCTTAGTCAAATATTTATGACAGTAGCAAATGATATTGTCGCTAATTTCTAAAAAAGGATGACGTTTATTTATTATTATGGGATGTATTAATCTAATTAAACATGATTGAGTCACATGATTTTGAGAGAACATTGGCATCCTTCGTGATTGAATGACAAAACGTTCTAATATGATTTTGTTCTATATTTTCAAATCATTGGGATTGTATATATTCAGGCTTGAGCATGTTAGGTCTCCTGGAAACAACCACCTCTACATGGTCAAATCTAAACATGGGCTTAGTCAAATATTTATGATAATAAGAGATGGTAGTGTCTCTAATTTGTAGACAAGGATGAAATTTATTATTACGGAATGTATTAATGTAATTAAACCTGATTGACCCATGACTTTGAGACAACACTCGCATCCTTCGGGATTGAATGACAAAGCCTTCTAATGTGATTTTGTTCGATATTTTCTAATTATTAGGATTGCATATATTCACGCTGGACCATGTTAGGTTTCCTGCATCAGTCAAATCTGAAATAGGATTTTTATCCAAAATTTATTATAATAAGAGAACAATGCCCTTGGTTGAATGACAAGCCTTCCTATGGGATTTTGTTCGAAATTTGCCACCCATTAAAACGAAAACTTACTATCTCTATCAAAGCACGCAAATGATACCATGTCACAAGTTCTTGAATTACAAATCATTAAAAGTAAATTCTACTTATATCAACATTTTCGTAATTATGTGATGATTTAACATTATTTTTATAGATAATTAATTTAATATTAATTTCCAGTTTTTAGAAATAATATTCGGAGCAGATTAGAAAAGCTGTTAGTTTTTAGTAAGTTCTTTTAATAACAATTTTAGTAGTTTTTTTAATAACAACAAATAATTCATAATGAGAAATATGAAAGTTATGATAATTAAATTAAAAAGTTTATTTATACATATGATAACAATAATTGCAAATTTTTTATAAATATTTTATAATCGATATTTATTACAATTTTAATTGGAACTATAACATTGGCAAAAAAATAAATGAAGGATGAAGCTTAGCATAGTCTCAAAACTAGTTTATCTTTGGGATTAGAAACAATTTTCAATGAGAAGCTCATTGTTATCATTATCTTATATGGTTGTGAAGTTTTAAGCCACAGTACCTCTAGAAAAACATGGAGAAAGATAGAGTTTTGTGCATGGATTTTCCACATGGTTTTGGGCATGATGGTTTTCTGGCCATGGTATTTTGTAGATCCGATCAAGGGAACTATGCTTATGTTCTAATCTAGGTTAACAGATTGGGCTTTATGAATGCTTCGACATGTATATATATGTATTGTAACATTGAAAGGAACATAATGAAAAATCTATCTAATAGTCTCATTTCTGGGATCCAACGGAAATCTCTGTGTATTTGTTTTATATTATTGTCATTGTTTATTTTCTATTTTTTTAAAATTCATTTGCAGGTAATTTTTGTACACGAATAAAACCTACATTCTCAAGCTCTAAACATAATAACCATGTTCAACTACAAGCCATGAACAAAAAACAATGTTATTAATAACTATTGTTCTCCTAAAATAACTCAATGGTCTCTTAATTATCAACGCAAATGGTTATAACATCCCCAAAGAAAATCCTAGGTGCCCAAAACGCAACCAAGGAGGAGCATAATTTCCATAGATGGGTATTATAGAGCTACACCCTCATCTTTTCAAATGAGCCAACTAACACCAAGTCTAGTACCAATTGTTGGGAAAAATACTAAGAGGGAGGGGGGCGGGGTGGGGTGGTGAATCAATATTTTAAACTCACTCTAAACTTTTCATTTCATATTTTGATTTCTATATGCTGCTGTCATTCATGCAACCAATGTATGTATGTGACTTCAGTAATGGAAAATAACGTATATCCAATTAACTAATTTTTCATATATTTCATCATTTGTTCATCTTTAACCAATGTATCATTACTTAAATAGTAACCATAAGAAATAAGAGTAGAATAAAGCACCACACATAAGCAAAAACACATGAGAACACCAAGATTTTTAGGTCGAAGCCCAATGTGGTAGAAAATCATTGTTGTCATGATCTCTTCCTTCTTCTTTTATTATTAAGAAAACTTCTTACAATCTTGTACTAGCACAAACTCTTACCAAAACACATGCATCCACTGACAATGATATAGATCTTGGGGGACCCCAAGATTTGAGTAATTGTTGCATGAAGAAAAGAACAAAAGTAAACCAAATCATAAAATAAATCAGGAATTAACTTTTTATTAGATCAAAAAATGACATTTGCAACTACATTATGCTAGACTATATGTCCTCTTACGAAAAGAGGCTCGTTATTTATAACCTTTTTTAGTTACATTACCATGGGTGGAAAAATACCATGGTTGGATCATACCATGGGTGAGTTATTTATAGCCTTTAGTTAAATTACCAGGGTTAAACACCATGGGTGAATTTCCATTCAGATCATTCCTCCCTCCTTAGGAAGCAATGGCCCCCATTATGTGAAGCTCCCTCCTGAGAAGCCTTTGTCGAAAATGAGTTGTGGTTGGCCAAATGTTGTTGAAGAAAAGGGTTTTGTGTGATTGACCCATAGCCGAGGGTTTGTGGATGACCCGTAACCATGATGCACGAAGATACAAGAATAGAGATGCATTGTAATGCTTGTGAACCAAGTATGATATTGACAGTGTCTGGGAAAGAAAATGGATTTCGATGGCAAGGGTTTTGCATAGTTGACCCATAACCATGATGAATGAAGAGCCTAGGATATAGGTACCCTGTAATGCCTATGGGCCAATCGTGAGATGGATAGTGTGTGGCTAAGAAAATGGACTTCATTGGAAAATGGTTTTGTGTGGTTGACACATTACCATGATGAACGAGTGTTCGAGGATAGATATACCCTGTAATGAACCTTGATATCGGTTGTCGATTTATCTAGTATAGATCTATTATATTCTCATCATCCAATGAGGTTTTGCAAATATGTTCTCCAAGCACTCAATTTTCACATTTTTTATTGCCATTGTTATGATTTTATAAGACAATTGTATTGAGAGCACATAGGGAAAAATTTCCCAAACCAAGCAAGTAATGTTTTTCCATTGATTTTAGAATACATAAACTCAAGAACATAAATTGATATCCAAGAAGAATTATAAACCTTGGTAATTTAGCTAGATCATATAAGTTTTCTAATTTTATAATATTTCATTAGCTTCCCAACCATCTCTTGAACCTTCTTTATTTTTTTCACGATTTTCAATGGCTTTCACTGGGAAATGTTGTATTGTTTTCTAATTTAAATTCTCTCCATACCAAGTATCTGTATACTTGTTGGGAATTCTTCAAACAAGTGCCTTAGATTTCATTTATATTTTCCATATGGCTTAAACATGTGTGAAGGTGGTACCATCTCATCCACATAGGAATAAAATATGTTGTTTGATTTTATCTATAAGATCAATAGTGTTCATGGATAATGAACCAAGCAATTTAAATTCCTTGGACAGTTGGATTCAATGCCTCCTATTGAAGAAAAGGTAACAAAAATCCAACCATTTCCAACATAGATGTAATTTTTTTCTCGAGAGAGAACCAATGTAGAATGCCTAGGTAAGAAAGAAAAGAAAAAACATTGCATTCCAATTTTTATGACAAGATAAAAATGAATTCTAGTCGGTAAGCTATATTTCCAAAATTTTATTCATTTGATTTCGATAATAACACAACCACTCTCTTCAATCCATTGTATTTAAGTCACTCTCACCTTTCAAAATCGTCAGTGTCAATAGAAAAACGTGTGAGGATGTTGAGAAAAGTTGTGTGGAGCGTCACATTTGGTAGTGATTAGTTAGGGATGGGCTCCAACCAATTCTTTAAAACATATATTGTTCCACATTCCAGCAATTCCCCATGCAACGAAAGCTTCGCCATGATGTGAGTGAGCATGGGAAGTAGTCTAAGCTTGATGATGCCCAATATAGGTTGCATGTTCACCTCGGTGTCTTCCTCTGCTACGACTTCTAGCTGGGAAAACAAATCCTTAATTTATGCTGGGATATCTTATGTTGGGATTTGATGAGGACTAAGAGTTGCATATTCAATGAATTCAGTTCATCATCATCATCTTTCCAGGTAGTATACTTCCACTCCTCGGCTACTTAGTTGTGCATGGTGTCCTCTCTACTCAAGAAATAGAAGCTCAACGAGAGAAAGATCAATTGAAAATCAAATTCCCTTGTCTCCTTCCAATAAATATCGAATTGGTCTAACCTATCCTTTCAAACACTCAAGATATGCAACTTGCTAGAGAAGGTGATTTTGAACCCAATCAGGTTGAGTGGAGGACCACTACAACTGCACAATCTCAACACCAACATTGTAAGAAATAATATGAAAAAGGTCACCATTGATAGGTTTCCTCATGGAGGATATATCCCATATGCAGGCTTGTGAATTGTCTACAACAATGCAGATGTTGTAGGAGCTATGGGGGGCCAACAAACGACATTGACACTAGCCTAGTGCCTCTAGAGCTCTATGACAATCAGGATTAGATATAAGATATCCAAGACTGTGATGATGGTAGCCATGTATGATATCCAAAACTATGATGATGGCTTTCCATGATGATGGTAACCATGTATTTGCGTTCTTGCTTATTCCAGCCCAAGCTGGCTGATGGGGCTCCAAATTAGACATAAATAAAGGTACATCCAACCATCCTCTAGCACATTAAACCTTTATTTTTGAATTAGATGACATATTTTTCTTTAATATGTTCATTAGAAGGTTTATGGATAATTTCATATTTGTGCCTAATATTATTTATTTGTAATATTAGGTAGATTATGAAGATTTGGAGGAAAAGATAATTTAGAGACTTTCTCCCTCTCTACTACAATAGGATCAATGTTAGATAATAAATGGACAAGATATTATGAGATTATTGCACAAATTATGGAGCTCCAATCATTAAGAAAATCTAGGAATGTGTTCCCTGTCAGTTAATGCAAATTCTTAGTGTTAGGAACAATATCCACTATTTGAGGGAATTTGGAAGGGAAATCTTCCTCCTTTCAAGGAGAATGCTTCCTCATCATTTTGTATAAGTAAAAATTCGAATATTTGTCTAGGGTTTGGTCTTCCTTAGCCTTCTTGTGAATAAAACTTGTATTTTTGCAACTCGACCTTCATTTCTTACAGGGATGTAAATGTATTAATGGAAATAATAAAGTTTGGTTCCATTTTCAACTTCTAAATCTCAGACTCCTTCATAGGACTCTAATTATCGTTGGGCTTGGCCAACCCAAGACCCTCAAATCCCCTTTTATAATTTAATTTTCTTCTTCTCACTTCTTATTCACATGTAGCTATTGTTCTTGTTTTTCCTATTTCTGCATTTAGTATTGATGATTTCTTGTTATAGGATTGGGTTAAATGGCTGAAGTGAGTTCTTTTACAGGATGAAAAGCATGATTTCATCCTTGGAATAGCTTTGGAAGGCCATATTAATCATTTAGCTACTTGTATTAGTTTTCTTATTCACAAATCTAAATTTCTGCAAGTCTCTTGTCGCAAATAGTACTAATTTTATGCTATTTTTTAGAACATGCTAATGAGATCCATTTGAGTTTATTCCACTTGGATTAGGTCATAAAAAAATTCAAGTTAATAATAAAAAATTACCCCATTGTATTTTCACTTCATCAGGTTAGGAATTTGATAGACTAAATAGCTCACTTGTTCTCGAATTTCTAGATTTTAGACTAGTAATTTTCTGATATTTTTTAGCACGTGTTAACAGGGGTATTTTTGAGTGATTCCTCTTGTAATGGAGAACTAAGACATCATATTCAATAAAAAAAAGTGTCCCATCCCATTTCAATTTGATTTACTTGGTTATTTGATTAATTATATATTACTGTAGAAAACCTATAACTTCCTACAACAAACACTATACCTTTCTATAGTAGTCCTGCAACACGTCTAAACTTGACTAGATTTGCTCAAAATCCTTGGTTTTTGTCTCTTCGGGTTGAATCATAACCCCTAGGCTCTAAATGGGTGATTGAGGAAGAATATAACACCAGCTAGTACATGCCTTTTTAAAAGTATATTAGGCTTATTTATTTGAATTCATGCTCCTAGGATTTCAATAACAAATTATTGTTCTTTCCTAGGATTAATTTCTTTTCAAAGTAACATTTCCATTTATGAAATTAGTTTAGGATTTGATTTAATTACATTCACTCTATTATATCATGATAGCGAAAGAAAGACACATTTTATGTTGCACATATATTGGCGATACCTCTTAAGTTATGAATCCCCTATTGATAATTAAAGTTGGTAGCCTTGGCAGTTGTAAAATTCTTGTTGCAATATTGAGACTCATCACTTTTTGGTGTCGTTTCTCGGGAGGTGTCAAAGTGCATTGTTTTATTCCCTAGTTCATTCATTTCTTTTACTTCTTGCAAAAATACACAAAAATTGCATTAGTCATCTTTCATTTCAAAAATAGAAAATTGAATTGCATTAGTGTTTTCATTCAATCATAAAAATAAAGAAAATATCCAACACCAACACCCCCCCCCCCCCCCCCACTCCCGATTTTATCACAGGGTACAATAATAGTCACATCACCATCCACTTTTTCAGGTATAAGAAGAGGAGGTGATAAAGAAGGTAGAAGAAATGGATGGATATTATGTCAATGAAGAAGATCCTCTTGGATTTCCCATTCAAGATATCGATATCAACGTTCATATGAAGGACATCCCTCCATATTTCCTTCCCAAATTCCATGGTATGAATTCAGGGGATTCAGAAAGCTTTCTCTTTGAATTTCAAATTGTTTGTAGATCTTATGGTTACTTATTAAAAAACTAAAAAATTGAGATTGTTTCTAGTGACATTGAAGGATAAAGCTCTTAAATGGTTCATGAGTTTAGGGAATAACTATATAAGATCATGGAATGATATGCAAAAGACATTTCTAGAAAAATATAAAGATCATGATCTAAAAGAATAAATATTTAGAATGAATCAAAAATAAGATGAGAGCCTTGAGTATCTAATAGAGAGGTTCATGTATAATGTTAAGAGTGTAAAATTACATCATGTACGATCTGGCACACTAAAAACCTTCTTACTTAGAACGATTAGGGATGAGTGGACTAATATTCTTGATCTAATTAGTAGAGGTGATGTATACCTATTATCATTTGAAGAAATTTGTGAAACATGCAAAAACATATCAAGAGGAAGGGAAAGAGTAAGTAAATCAGCATCAAAATCAGTAATTCAAGCTAAACTTGGAAATTTGTTGAATGACTTGAAAACATAAATTTTTAGCAATTTAGGCGAACAAGGAGAAATGTTAAGAATGCAAGATGAGGAAAAATAAGATGGTTATATTTGTATTGTCCACGCAGAATCACATGATGTTAAATATTTCCCATCATTACCAAGGTTGAAGGAAGTTTACCAAGAGAAAAATGGAGCAAGTCAATCACCAAAGCAACTATGTTATGTAGTTCCAAGAGGACCATGACGACCTAGTCAACCTAGTATGATGCAAGAGCCTAATAGATAATTTCAATCTTATGCACATCCATCTCAAAGTAATTGGAACACACTCTGTCCTTGGCAACCTTGGCCATCTCAACCCAAAAACCAATCTTGGCAACGAGGTTGGAAAAGACCTTATTGGAGAAATCTACAATATCCTCAATATTTTCCATAATATGCTACATACACAATTCCATGATATCCCTACCATCCACCTCCACCACAACCACAACCTC
The DNA here is from genome assembly GCA_000404065.3 of Pinus taeda. Lineage (NCBI taxonomy): Eukaryota > Viridiplantae > Streptophyta > Pinopsida > Pinales > Pinaceae > Pinus > Pinus taeda. The sequence continues at coordinate 2,944 of APFE031281829.1, read as the reverse complement.
AACCACATCCATCTCAAAGATGCACTCTCAACTACATGTACCACAATTTCCAAACCCACACAAGGAAGTAGCTCAACCCACTTACAATTTCAAGGCACAACACATCCAAACATATCCTCTTGATCTCAATTGTATTCATCTTAGCTCAAGAAGAGTATTACAAAAAAGAGTTTCTATTGATGTCATTGAAGGAAAATATGCAAAAAAAGGATTCAAATGAGAAGACCAAAGAATCATGGGATGCACTTGATGAAGAGAAAACATCAAAATTAAATATTGAGAAGCTTACCTCATGTTTTCCATCAGATACTCGACGTGTTCAAGAGTACAATCTGCAAAAGGAAGAAGATCTTACTTCCATGGAAGAAGAATACATCCAAGATTATACAAATAAGCAAGTGGACCAAGGTCATCACAACTATATCATAATATGGTTCTAGAAATTTTTTAAGATGGAGCATTACTCTCTTCTTAAAGTATGTTTGATATTGTCAAAGTCAAATCATTTGCCCTTTGAAATTCAGGTTCATGTTGAAGCATATATTTCAAGCCTACACATAAGTTTATCTGTCATCTTGATGTGCACATGGCTCCATGGAAAGTATTCCTATACTCGAAAAAGGTTTTGCTTTTTTCAAGTAGAGTAGGATAGAAAAAAAACAAGAAGAAAAAATCTCAAGTGAAAACCTCATTTGATGCACCTGAGATTGGCTCATTGACTGAAATATTCCATGAGGTGGTAAATGGGTTGGAAAAAAAGAAAAAAAAACAAAAAGATCCTAGGAGAAAACATCATTTGAGGTGCCCATGGAGACCTACTAGCTGAAAACCTCATTAAGGCTGCTAGTAGGCCTGAAAGAAAAAAATTATTTTCTCCATGTATCTCTCTCATGAATGCAGGTGCTCTCCAACCTTTGAAAGCAATAAGAACACTTTAGCACCAAAATGAAACATTGATAAAAAATCTAGTCAAAGGAAGTCAAACTTGGACTTTATCCTCCTTCCCTCAGATACTCCAAAAGGACCTAGGCCATGTCAATCTATCACCCTCATCTATTTCCAACATCCACCCATTCATTTTCCTCTCTTTCCTAAAATGCTACATGAGGGCTTTGTTTTGACACAGGAAGCCAAAATAGAGAGGGCAGAAATTTTTTTGTATCATCTCTTGGAAATCGTGCATCCATTTTCCGAGATATTTCAAGGGGAGATGCATGTGGATTATGGTAACATTCTCAAGCAATTTAAGCAAATTCGGGTGCACGCTTTTTGAGAATTTGACCTCCATCACCTACAACCATTCTTATTTTTTCTTGAGATTTGTGCATCCATTGGCCAAGATTTTTTTCAGGAGGCACATAAGAATGATGGCAACATGCTCACCAAATTTCAAGCAATCCATCGTACTATTTGAAAGATACACATAAAACAATTCTGCTACATGAGGCTCTTTTGAAATGCTACAGGAAGGTATGAATTGCTACAAGATGGCCGGCAAGAAGCTACAGGAGGCAGATTCAATTGGAGAAAGGGGTGAAAAGGTCATGTATTCTTTAGGGAAGGTTGAGAGAGGTCCCCCAACTTCACTTTCATCACTCATTGACTCCATTCAGCAAAATTCATCCTCAAAATTCCACTTCTTCCATTCCAAAAAAAACACACAGAGAAATGACTATGCCTTCACCGTTTTCACCACCTATACCACCCCTTGATGATTTTGACCCTGTCCTTATACATCCTATGAATTTTCATCAATCCCACATGTAGTAATGAGGTCTCCAAGAGTAATTAAATGACTGCTACAGGAAGAGGCTTCCTCCTGTAGTAGCCTGCATAGTTATAACAAAACTCAACATCAATTCTTTTTTCACTCACACAATAGAAGACCTAGCAACCTTTGAGAATCATGAATCCATTTCTAAAGATTGAGAAGGGGCACACCCTCCTTAGGAACTATTCCATCCACTCCACCAGCAACAAATTTAGCACCGAAAAGAAACCTACAAATAACAACCTTATCAGTCAAAGAATCATCAAGCTATGAAGACCTGTGCAGAAGCAAGCAAAGAAAATTAACACCTCCAAAGAAGCATGAATCTATCATTAACTTAGCAGCAACATGCATGCATCTCCTTCAACCCGTCATAATATGAAGCCCCACAAAAACATGCATGCATCTACAACAACTCGACATCATCTAGACACATGTATGCATTTCTTCTTCACCTCTCCTGTTGAGCATATTAAAAAAATTGTTTTCAATCCACATAAGGCAAGGTTTTATAGGTTGAAGATGGCCAGTAAACCTAGCGACCCTTGACTAGTAAGACTAGATTTTTTTTAACACACATGCAATGTGAAGAATTAAAAGTGGGGAAGTGATGATTACAAGGAGAGAGAAATGATTAAAGTTAGTAGGGACAATAGCCCACAAGAAAAAACCAAAGTTAATTCCAAGTAACTAAAACGCTCCAAGATTTCAACCAAAAGATGATATTATGTGCTGGCTCAACTTCATTTGCACCATCACTCATTCCAAAAACAAGTATAGGAAGAACAAGCTAGTGCCTAGGGTGTCATTGAGAAGTTTAGAAAATATTCTGCTAGTGCTATAGGAGAAAGCTATAGGAAGGCCTACAAGTGCTACAGGAGGGTTGAGAGGAGCTACAGGAAGATTTGATACAAGAAAAAGGTGTCACTGTGATCCGATATTGTCTTAAACCTTCATGCACACTGAGAATTTCTCTAATAAGGAGTGAGTGACACCCTTCTTCCTCGTTTCCACATCTAATTGCATGAGAAGTTTGTTTGAAATTAAGAGCATGTAACAATAAATTGATGAGTAGGAGGTATTTTTTAATTTTTTTGTGGTTAAGAGAAGAGAAAAAAGCTTGGTTGACATCAATTCAAGCACCCTTCTTTTGCAATAATACCAAACAATTTA
>APFE031281827.1:115852-144766 GCA_000404065.3 Pinus taeda | reverse complement strand
CAATATTGTTGACACACTCTCAAAAAAGAGACATAGATATACTCTAGGGGAGATAACTTTGAAGCATACAACAATGAACAATATTGTTGACACACTCTCAAAAAAGAGACATAGATATACTCTAGGGGAGATCAACTTTGAAGCATACAACAATGATGCATTACAAAGGGTTGGAAAGATCCAGTTTACCTGAAGGTTTCTCTATTTTTCATAGTTAATTAACATGCATCTATTTTTTATGTAGTTATATGTTTTGACAATTTTACTTTTGTAATGTTGTTTTAGTATTATAGTCCCATTGACTTATATGTTGGAAACAAAGCTTATATGCTAGATATGTCGGAAAACAAAACTATATTAAAAAAAATCAAATTTGATTTATGCATGACAATATTTTCCTATAGATTTGAAACTTGTTGGCACACATTTGGTATCTTTTCTCTTGGATTGCCTTGTTGATTTGAGTTGTTAAGAGATTAAATATTTTCCAATGTTTCTATTGTTTATCATATTCCATAAAATCCCTAAAGTTGAAAACTCATAGGCTTTAGCATCCCAAGAAACCTCAAAGAAATAGGTGAAAATTTTGAAGTTGCACTAAAACTCGTCTCATAAATTTCTACATGGTATTAAAGCTTTTCTGGTTGAGATCATTGTCGAGGTGAAAGAGGGAATTAGTATTTTAGCTAAGGTATACTTGGTTGAGGTGGTCAACCTTGTTAAGGTCATTGGGTGTGAAACCTTAGATTGCTTGAGAGAAGCACTTCAACCCTTGGAAGGGTTGCTTCTTCCTCATAATGCTAATTTTTCGGCATGGATATGGGTATGGTTTCTTGTTTGTCCTCTTAACATTATGTCTAATGTTGGATGGTATGTAAACAATGGAGATTGAAGACATATGGCATATTACAATTTTTTATTAGTAGATTTCAAGAGAAAGAATTAGGCATGAGTGTAGAGCTTAGTGATGATGTTCCTTATCCTATGAGAGGAGTTGGATTCATTTCCTTCTAGATTCCTTCAAATGATATTCTTTAACTGAGCAATGTTCTAATTGTTCTTAGTTTGAAGAAGAATTTTATTTCAATGTCATGTATGATAAATCCATGGTGGACAATTCCATTTGAGGGACAACATTGCACCATTATTTATTGTATTCTAGCTAGCCTGAGGACTTTGGCCAGTGGCATGAGGGAGAGTGTAATTTACAAGTTACTTTTTAATCCAATAACACATATACATTCCATTTAGAAACTAGATGATCCTTATAGTTTTGAGGAGGGTCATGACCAAGTAGGAGTGGCATATTACATTGGTGTCCTCCATCCATGAGCCTTCCAGTTGTCTTGAGGAGCATTGTGATACCTTGATAGAGGATGACATTGAGGTTGATTCCATGATTTCAGCTAATGGGAGTATTGTAGAGTTATGGACAAGCCTTATTGGATTCTCTCACATGAAGAGAGATGACCATGTTGTTACTCTTGCCTCAAGATTCTCTTGGCATGAGAGAGTTGACCTAGTTTAAGTTGTTTTAGTTAATGGAGATTTTAAGTTGGAAAAAAAAGATTTTCATGTTCATAGAATGTTGGTAGCCCTACATGCATTCTTATATGTACTATCATGAGATTTGTATCAGGACGATGTGTTGACTTGTGCATATTTCTATCTTTATAACTTTGATAAATGTGATTCACTTGCCATGGTCTTGTATGGAGATATGATTATCATTGCATGGAGATATGATTATCTTTGCCTTGAACAACTCATGATGTGGTGTCAAGATATTTTGACTTGTGATGTTTACCTGAGGGATGTTGGAGTTAGACAAGTAGCTTATTGGTCTAGGGTTATGCTCCCCCAAATTCACAACGTTTAGGATTGTCTAGAGGTTCAAGATGTTGTGGTAACATCTTCTATGGATGGGTGAAAATCCCTTTTCAAGAGAAAATGGTTAATTCTAAGAATTTATAAGGTACATATTTGTAGGGGGAAGTATGTTGGAGTTTTAAAGGAAATCAATGAAAACACTTTCTTTGTAAAGACGTTCACTTTCAAGGTTACCCTGAAGTCGTTTATGACATGTTTAGGGGTGCTTCATGAGATGTGGAGTACATGGTGTATGTTCAACCCTAGCCATTGTGTTGGATTTTCACATTGGATATGGCTTATTCAATAGCCATTTGACCTAATTTTGGTTCTTCCATGACAATGTTCATTTGGGTGTTGAAGATCTTCAAATGTTTTGGTGACATTTCACATGCTAACCACATCACAAAGATCACTTGCTGGAAAATGCACAGTATCGCAAGAGAAGCATTCAGCATCCTATAGGAGGGTATTGATCCATAGACAACAATGGGGTAGCTTGAATTCTTGCACGGAATCATGGATTTAGAGATACTTAGGTTATGACAGTGTTCAAGTAAAAGGAGAGGAACCAGTGGAGTATATGGCCTGGGAAGAGTGTTGGAGTCCTTGGAGGCTTGGAGGAGAACTCATTTCACACATCATTAAACACCCTTGCACTAGAACATTGCTTGTGTACAACACCTTGGTACTTGGCATGTGTACCCTTGGACTACAATGCCCCACATGTGTGAGCCTACTTGTAGCTTTGTAGGTTGTTTCTCAAAGTTTCGACCCACTTTTATAGTGTTTACCTCCCTTACCTCTCATATACAAAGAAAAGAGTCATTTCCAAACAACACATTATCACTTTGTCTTCACAACACATTATCACTTCATCCTCTTAGTTTCATAGATGTGAAGAGAAAAGTGCAATTATGTGTGTGTGTGTGTGTGTGTGTATTCTTCATCTTTGCACCTTTGTCTTTCTTAGAGCTTATGGTGCATCTTAAATGATAGGTTTAGAGAGCATTGGCGCTATTGGAGCCTTAGAGGAGAAGCATTGCGCATATATCATGGAGCGCCTTCGCATTGGAGTCGTCCCTGTTTACCCTTGAATTGCAACACTCCACATGTGTGAGCCTACTTGTAGCCTTGTAGGTTGTCTTTTAGGGCTTCGGCCCACATATGTAGTGTTTGCCTCCCTTAACTATCATATATAAAGGAAAGAGTCATTTCCAAACAACACATTACCACTTCATCTTCACACATATTATCACTTCATCTTCTTAGTTTTAGAGATGTGAGGAAGTGCAAGCTTGTGTGTGTGTTCTTCATCTTTGTACTTCTGCCTCTCGTCTTTGAGCCACTAGGGTTTTTTAGAGCTTATAGAGAATCTTAATGATGGGTTTAGAGAGTGTTGGAGTCCTTGGAGGCTTGGAGAAGCATTGGACATGCGCCCTTGCATTGGATTCTTGCTTGTTTATGACATCACTTTGAAGCTTCACAGACGTACAATTGGATTGCAACACTCCACATGTGTGATCTTACTTGTAGCTATGTAGGTTTCTTTTTAGGGTTTCAGCCCACATATGTAGTGTTGACCTCACTTACCTCTCATATACATAAAGGATGGGAAAATCCTTTCACAACACATTACCACCTCTTCTTTATAAAATATTATTACCCCATCCCCATATTAGAGAAGCCAAGCAAATAGTAGACATGTCCACCTCACCCCGTCTCTCTCTCTTCATCTTTCTACTTGTCTCTCTTGTCCGTAGATGATAATATTTTTGGAGCTTATAGAGCATCTTGAATACTTGAATTAGTGTTTTAACCATGGGATACATTGAACTAAGGATTTATGATGAAGAAGACATCTTGATTTGACAAACTTGCTAATGTGATGTTTACTTGTTGGAGATCCTTATTGTTGGGTAGGGTTTTCTTAGGTTTCCCTAGATAAGGTTTTGAAAGTTAAATGATTGTAATAACTTTGAGATAAGGTTACGGTATGTACTTGAACTTCGTCTTTACCTTATATATATGAAGTTTTGAATAGTCCAAAATTGTCTTATTGTAAAATTGAATTTCAACTATCTTTATCTTCATGGTTCAATGATTTTCAACACTAGTATGTCATGTTGATTTGACATAGGTTAACGTTGTGAATGTGAATTGATTTAACATTTGTATTAAAGATAATATGGCATATTTATTGCCGTAATTCCTAGTATCATTTAAAATTTAACTTAAAAAAATCAAATATGATTTATGCATGATAAAATTGCCCTAAATGGATGAAACTTGCTAGCACATATTTGGTATCTTTCATGTTGGATTGCTTTGTTGGTTCGGCTAGTTATGAGGTGAAATATTGTTCATCCAAGCTATCATTTTGTCATATTTCACAACAACGCTAAGGCAGCAAATGTCTAGGAAAGAGGTGCAATTTCTAGGGTTAAATTAAAGCTTAAGTCTTAGAGATTTCAACACTTTTGTTGAGTCTTTGTAGAAAGTTTACTTTGTTGTGCCTAGTGTATTTTCAATCTGGCATCCATTTTACCACAAGGTTGTTATGACACAACACGAGGGAAATTAGTGTGTGAAGTGGGAACTTGATGAGATCTGGCAATGTCGTAAGGTGTGAGCATGGGATGGAAAAATTTCAATGGAATGGGGATAGTAGGGGAGATTTTAAGCAGAACTTCAAGGGCGGGCCTAGTTTGCCATTAAAACAATTATTCAATTGAGACTACTTCAGGTAGTAGAGAATGAAATGCAACACTTCATGCAAATCTAATGAAGCAAATTTCTGGTATTAGACTTGAAAGTGGACTCTATGGTTCAAATTCAAAAGAAGATAGCCAAGATGGTCATTGTTGCTGAATGTCAAAATAGCTAGCTAGTGATAAAAAATCATTCTATAAAACATCAATTAACCAAGGCTACATATCATGAAGAACCCTTGTGGGAATTATAGGTCCTTGAAGATACCCTTCATGGCCCTGCATTTTAATTTCTTTTGTTTTATATTATATATTGTCGAGCTAAGTTCTTTTGGTATATTTAATATTATAACCACCATACTTTTAAGTCAACAATATGGTTAGGTAGTGATCAGGACCTATGGAACAAAGACTAAATTTTGCTCAAGAGTTGTGGCTTGTGCTTCTATTTTGTATCACAATGTTTTAAGGTTTGACCATAGATTTTTTCAATACATATAATGATAATCATTATTAAATAATAATAATAATAGAAAATTAATCAAGATAATTTAGACCCGCTAAAGACACATCTAGCATGATCGCCACTAACCAAAAAAAAGACATATCTAGCAAGTATAGGATGGCAGCACAACAAACACACAAAGCCAAAAGGCATTAGCAATACAACCATGACACCAAGAAAATGTTGTAACACTAAAAATGCATATTTCCTCATGATAAATGGCACTAGTAAGGACACCCCTTAAGCAATGCTAATACCAACCCAACACAAAAATAATTTAAGGTGCTGACATACTGAAAACACATAAAACATCAATACAACATACTATACCATGAACACAACGCAAATACAATGTCTATATAGAGATGAATGATGCAAATTCAACACAAATGACCCCCAACCCACCCACATGACACAACTAACACATCAATGAAGCACCCCCGGATAAGGTGATCGAGAGGGGACAGGCGAGACATGCATGGCCACCACCCCACCAAGTATAAACAAAGGTGGACATGGCACAACCCTTCGCCATCACACATGAGTAGTTTCATCAGTACGGCCCGCTCCTGTTGGCACATTACTTTATAAACTCAAGAAATCATAGCGACAAGCGAAGTTTAATGCTGAAGTGAATGTAATCAATTCATAAGGCAATCTTACTAGTGGAAATTCACAAGCCCACACTTGGAGTTATTACCAAGTTGGTTCATCATGTGAATTAGTCATCATGCGCAATATAGGAGGCTTGGTCTACATACTAAGACAGTTCTACATGAAACAAATAGTAAATTATGGTTCAGGTTTCGATACAATTGGGAATCAAGGCCACTCATGGCCTCTAGCTCCTGCTCTCATTATTCATTACAAGGCAGAGAGCTTTTGTTTAAATCCCCTCCCGTGCCTTTCGTAATGGTGTTTCTCTATTGTTTCCTTTTGGACAAAGGCTCCCATCTGTTTTTTTTGTCGGCTCTCTCTCACGCTTGTTCCCTTCATCCATGGTCTTGCACACCCCTACTTTTCCTCCATCATGTTCCAAAGATCAATTTTCATCATCCTCTCCTCTCCTCTAGCCCCTCTCCTAGTCAATAGGAGTTGCACTTAGTTGAGGCTAGACCACAGGACATCTTGCTTCCCCTCTCACCAAACCCCTCTTGCAGCATTCACTATCTACAGTTCTCCCTTTTCTAATCAAGCCAAATTGCTTCAAATCTTTCCTAAAGGTTTTGCTACAACCCTCCTGGTTTTTTATTTTGACTATGCCACACCCTTTCTAGTCTTCAATCCCAGTGATTTTTTGAAACATTTGATGCCTCGACAATGTGTTAGGAGTTGGTGGGGTGTTGCATATTACAAAGATATGGGGAATTCTCGGGCCCAACAACAGGAAGAATCTTCGGTCGGGTTATTTTGTGCCCACACATCATCATAAATTCAAGAGAAAATAGCCAAAGCGGGAGATTGCAGGGGAGCATGGTTTCCTATCTAATGTGGAAACCACAAGTGAAATAGTGGACTAGGTTCTGGACGTTCGCCACATATAAGGAAAATTCAACCAGTAGATGTACATCATAGATATACACTGGCACATGAAAATGCTGCTAGGACGAGTCTTATTGGATTGTAACAAGGCACGAGACAATCCTGCTAGTGCTCGATGAAATTCAACTCATAGCACATGGACTAGACTGAACACTGCAAGAAATTGAGGCACATTTGGGCCTCCCTCCTAATCCAGGCTACTCACAAAGGAGCAGCAAAGAACCAATCACAGTTGAGGAATCAAACTCCCCTATAACTGGTCGATGGTTCATGCTCATACTCTTTCTATTTATTTTCCTTCCTAGTTTTCTAGTTATTAGTTCATAGCAACTTTAGCAGGTCACAGGTCTCATGATATATACTTTGTAATGTTGAACTTTAAGGACAACTGCAATTTTTCGATGCATAAAAAAAAGTGGTTTTACCACTGGTTTGGTTTCCCGAATGGCAGACCAAGGCAAACCAATATGTAAATTTTTGTCAAGATGTAAGAAATGAAATCACTTTTACTTACCAAAAAATACACAGCAATGATGCATGCACAATGCAAAATCAACACTAATCGGTTTTTTTGCAATGTGCGTGACACTAACATGGTACAGTGTGTGCTTCAACAACAGGATAACCCTAGAGATAATGACAGGGTAACGTTTTGTAATGGTAGAAACATATCACTTTGTAATCAGGCACTTTACATAAATGTTATGATCACTATAACGCTATTAACATTATTAGAATCGCACATAGTTAGTCATAAGCCTTAATGCTGTAATCAACAAAAATAAGGTACAAACAAGTCATAGCCACACCTGCATAAGTTTTAAAAAAAAATTCTATTAATGTGATCACAGAATTTTGGAAATGACATTCACAAAGATATCAAATGCCCAATCTTCAATACCATTGGTGAATTATCTACTTCCAAAGCAATAATTATTTTGACAGCATAAGAGTGAAAAACAACACCCGGACCTTTGCACTTAACAAACTACTTAGAACAGTTCTCACAAAGAACGAACTAAGCATCAGATCAAGCATGTTACTAATGTCACAAATGAAGACTGGGTTGTTAAAACAGTGAAGAATATTTTGAAATTCAATAATCTTTGGAGTTAATCAGAATCAAATAGCTGGTGGCAAATCAACACAAAGCAGCAAACTGTACATTATTCCCCTTATTCGAATAAGCAATTCTTGCATTGGCTAAATTTCCTGTTCGATGTTTGAGTCATGGTGCAGTTAGCAGAAGAGACATTGAAGGAAGTTGGGGAAAAAAGAGTTGATGAAAAACAGTTTGCCGTGGCGGAAATATATTTATAAGCAACAATTGCAAACACAAGGCAACATAGATCCAACTGGGCATAATGTTTCTATTTGTTTCAAGGGAAACTTTCCATGCTAGTAATTATCTAAATTCAGGTACCATTAGTACCAGCATTTCCATGAAGCCCAAAGCATTGGTCGATCATTGTTGCAATAAACAGCCAAATGCTGCTAAAACATACACACATCTGAATTAATAATATTATAAAGCCTAAAGCAAAACAACATGCCAGCTACTGTTAAGAAATATCCATGACCACTAAGCATCAGCAGTAAGGTGGCAGAGCTCAAATGCCAGGAAGGATTAAAGAATTGATTAATTTAGAAGTGATCTTGTTAAATGTTCCCGTGCAGATGCAAGCGCTTGAGATATAGTCTGCAAAATGCAAAACAGCTCATGGTGAGAAAGTCTCCAGAATAAATGCATGGCGATTCCTTAAAATCGATAACGAGAAAATATTTTCTCAAGAAAACAGAGCAAGATCAAGAAAGGTTGGGAGAATAGGATAAGGACCTGCTCAGAAAAGGGCGCTCCTCCATCACCACCATGGGTCTCCACCCTTCCAGCAATCAAACTTGCTTCAGTGTCCAAAATTATTCTGAATGTTAAAATACACAATACACAATATTAGAAGACTTCACTGGATTATATTGATACATTCAGTGCAGTAGGGATACTCACAAACTTCGATGTCATCATGATGCATTTTAGAAGTATGGCAGCAACGTCCATGAAATTATAACATGTACAGTAACAGAACAGTAGTAAAGGAGTAAAGACCTTTGAGAAAGAATGAGATCCACAAAACAATCAAGAATGGGCAAACAGTAGAATGTAAGAAAACCCCCTATCATTCTTTCTTCTTTGTGCCTCTGAATTGGTTAGACGTTCTACAATCAAATCCATCTTCATTCAAAATTCCTACTAGATATTGCTTAATTTGTCTACTGTTAGTCACTACTGTACTTTTTCCATTGTTTACTGAAGCACGGATCCTTTAGATCTTCTGACGAACAATAAAGGTTTTGCTTCTTAGAACTTGTGACGTACAATAAAGGTATATAGACAGAGATATAAGAAGCAAACCGTTTATTGTACTGTAATAAACAAATTAAAATGGAAATTCAAAGCATTTTGAATACACCTGTGAACACAAAAATTAAAATTGTAATATTCTAGAGTAAAATACATATATAAACTACCAGTCTAAATCATGGAAACTTTAAATGCAGACATTGGTAGGACATACCCCCCATCAACAATCTCATCGAGACAAAGAAGGATGAGATCTAAATTCTCAAGAGCTGTTCTTTTCTCCACATTTTTCCTGCAAAATAAGCCAAGCAGCTGTAAACTTGAAAACCCCAATAATCGAATTTCAAGTAATCAAAGCTAAAAATAAAAAAATTGTGTACCACTAACACAACTTTCAAAATGGATATAGCTGTATCAAGGGCATAACAGGAACAAAAGTCATTTCAGGATAAAGAAACCAGCATTTAGAGCATTTGAGGTGAAACCTGAGAAGAAGTTCAACCGCATCAAAGAAGCCTTGAAGAACTGTAGCCAAAATAAGTTCATTCTCATCATCACCACCGGTGACGTAAAAATGTAGATCAGAGATGAACTTATACACAACAATAAAGCTACCGAACATGCCAATTTCAGCTGCAAGATATAGAACCCATTCATCACTAAAGAACCTAAGAAATACTATCTACAATGAATAATATCAGATGTCTATTTTCAATTCCTATTAAGAATATAGGTTTTAACACACTAATATAATCTAGTACATTATCAGAGCGCTATTGAAACTTTGATGCTGTCATCACTTCTCACAAAAACGAAGCAAGAACCCTGAAGAAAATCATAGAAAAGATATACATCCGAACATGCCAATTTCAGCTGCAAGATATGGAACCCAATTCATCACTAAAGAACCTAAGAAATACTATCTACAATGAATAATATCAGATGTCTATTTTCAATTCCTATTAAGAATATAGGTTTTAACACACTAATATAATCTAGTACATTATCAGAGCGCTATTGAAACTTTGATGCTGTCATCACTTCTCACAAAAACGAAGCAAGAACCCTGAAGAAAATCATAGAAAAGATATACATCCGAACATGCCAATTTCAGCTGCAAGATATGGAACCCAATTCATCACTAAAGAACCTAAGAAATACTATCTACAATGAATAATATCAGATGTCTATTTTCAATTCCTATTAAGAATATAGGTTTTAACACACTATTATAATCTAATACATTATCAGAGCACTAATGAAACTTTGATGCTGTCATCACTTCTCACGAAAACGAAGCAAGAACCCTGAAGAAAATCATAGAAAAGATATTCATCCCATTGATAGAACTAGAAGTAGAAAATGTAAGATGCCATATTATAGGGTAATATTAACACCATGAAAATAAAGCTACCGAACATGCCAATTTCAGCTGCAAGATATGGAAACCATTCATCACTAAAGTTCCTAAGAAATACTATCTACAATGAATAATATCAGATGTCTATTTTTCAAAATTTTATTTAAAAAATAATAGGATAATATTAACACCATAATAATAAAGCTACCGAACATGCCAATTTCAGCTGCAAGATATGGAACCCATTCATCACTAAAGAACCTAAGAAATACTATCTACAATGAATAATATCAGATGTCTATTTTCAATTCCTATTAAGAATGTAGGTTTTAACACACTATTATAATCTAATACATTATCAGAGCGCTATTGAAACTTTGATGCTGTCATCACTTCTCACGAAAACGAAGCAAGAACCCTGAAGAAAATCATAGAAAATATATTCATCCCATCGATAGAACTAAAAGTAGAAAATGTAAGATGCCAAATTAATATCTCGAGTTTGGCTCTATACCAATTTCAAAATAGCGTTCAGAAAATTAATAGAGAAAACCTTAGCTGCAGCTATGTATTTTAGAATAAGGATGTGCATTCAAAATTTTATTTAAAAAATAATAGGATAATATTAACACCATGAAACAACATCAAGACATATAACTAATATCAATTAAAGTATTTGGCGTAACGAAAATAATATGCAAGGAGAAAACAAAATCAATGTTCCACCAAGACTCCGGGACGGGGAGACACAGGTGCGGGGAGACGCACAAGGGGGACGTGTGGGAGTACCTTCAAATTTTAGGGAAATTTAGGGGGGATGGGGGGACGTCGGGGTATATAATTTTTTTTCCTTTTTAATATATTTTTAATATATATATATATATATATATTTCAAATTCGTATTCAATAATGAAAGCATAAATACAATGATACATACATAATTGAATTAAATAATGAAATACATTGATCCATACTCATCATCCTTACTAATACATACATGATTCATCCATAGATCACAAGTTTCAATAATATAATAATCCAATCCACATTCATTATTCATTATTCACCATTCTAGAATCTACATTGATTTAAAAATTAAATTCATCATTCATCATTCTAGGTTCTAAATTGATTTAAAATTACAATTCATCATTCATCATTCTAGAATCTAATTAGTACTAAGCAAAATAGACTATAATAGATATTGAAATCTGAATACTGGAATAGTAAATTGATATAACTAAAACTCAATAACAGTGGAGTGATGAGTCTAAAAGTCACTCTAAAGTACAAAGAGGGCTTGGTGCTCTTGATTAGATATAATTCCATACCCTTGTACATGACAAAATGCAATGGAAACATTGCAATCTATTGAATCCTGAATTCCTGAAAAACTGTTAAGTCTGCTGGACTTTGAGTGAGATTTAAAAATCGACTTTCTCCATTTGAAATCCAATGAGGTCGGAACCACTCTCAAACATCCTGAGTCATTTCATGGTAATTTTAAAAATTTAAGTAAAAGTGACATTCTCCTTTATCTTTCATTTTCATCCTGAGAATGTCAGGATGAAAATGAAAGATAAAGGAGAATGTCACTTTTACTTTAAGAATTTAACATTACCATGAATTGCATAGCATTAGAGGGAAATATGGTCAATAACAGATTTTCCCTGTTTATAAATCATTGTTTAAAACCAATTTAATAGGGACACATAGCCCATATTGAGGGGGACACCCATGGCGTCCTCCCACACTGAGGGAACATCCCCCCCCCCCACGTCTCCCGTGTCCCCCCAAAAGGGGGACGTGGGGAAACGTTCCCCAGACGTCCCCCTGTCCCGAGTGCGTGGAGTGGGAGGGGTGCGCGCACCCGACCCTGGGGGACGCGTCCCCGTGGAACACTTAACAAAATCAATGAAAGTTTGCGATCATAGTAATCTTTTGGTATGGTTTTAAACTGGTAGAATACAATAAGACATGCAGCCAGCCCACAATATCAATAGTCTGCACAAATAGATTTAACAATTCCAGGCAAGTTGAAATGTTAACAGAATCAACAATAGACATAAGCATAAGCACTAGAACGTTATCTTACTACTCGCACATTTGCTTATTTTAACAAAAACATTGCTAACAAACACAATATGCACACACAAACACAAAATCACATACTAGTATGGATTAATCTTACATATATCGTGTCAGCAAAAATATTGTGGAGTGTCCGCGAATATATTATGGAGGGTCAAGAATATAACTTATCGCCATTGTCAGGAATAATATTGGAAAATATCATAAAGCTTTAAAAAATGCAAAAATAATCAATTTTTTTGAACATTTTAAACACCTAAAGCAACAACATCAAACAAACACATTTCTACATTAACATGAAAAAAAATGATATATAAGATGTATTCAATGTCAAGTGATATATCACACATCAATACTGAATTCTGATATTTGTCCTAAGTCTTGACAAGATGATACAAACTCGCATCAAAACAAAACAAAAATGTATTTCATGAGATGAATTGGCATAAGGCACCTAAGCACTACAGTGATAAATGCACCAAGGAATCAACGATTTCCTCTACCCTTTTTGTGGGCAGAGGTCCACGCTCTTTGTCTAGAAGAGGTAGTTGCAGGGTTTAGGACTAAGCCTAAGGTGGATGGTGCAGCTGTTGGGGCTAAGATGTGAGGTGTTAGGGCTATGGTTGAAGCCAAACTAAGACGTCTTCTCTTAGTTGCCTATCTCTGTGGAGGTGGTGGCTGCAACACACTCTCAATCTCCTCCTCCAATGTGTCTCGACTAGAAGTGGGACATCCTCCTTCGATCCCCTTCTTCCAACACATCAGCATCATGTGCTAACCACTCAAGTGCCTCCTCAATCGTAGGCCTCTCAGCCTCCACCCTCCATTGACTTATGGTATCAATCACATCCAATGAAATAGCATCTGTGTCAAGCGTTTTGTCAGTCTACTTTACCCATAGCCAAAGATTGTAGTACACACGGTGTCATTATGGTGACGGACATCTAATCTGTAAGAGGGCCATATTGTAATTAGAGGATGTAATACACATACACCATGTCATTATGGTGATGGAAATCTAATACGTATGAGGGCCATGTTGCAATTAGAGAATAACAATCATTAATTAAAAAATATAATGAATTTAATAAGAATTAAAGATTTGGTTTGGACATTTATAACAGGTTACACTTCTTCAAAAGACAATGAATTATATCTCCATCGAAATAGATAGAAAGGAAAGATATTGAAACTTGGAAGATTGAAATAAATTGTACTTAAAACTTAGTTGGCATCTGACTGGTCCTATCTTGGACAGCCATGTCATAACCAAATGTCCCAGCAGCCAACCTATATATCACCATTTGTTTGGAAATCTCCAAGAATTCAGCAATGATCAACACCGCCATTTGAATACATTGCAGGAAATTGGAATCCATCCATAATCTCATAAATGAATCTAAAATCACAAGAGTAAGTGAACATGGGGTTTAGATAGAGCCTTGCTACTACATCGCATGATAGAGAGTATTGTTCCATCAATCATCAATCAAACTCCATATCTGGGCTCATTTGTTGAATCCCTCCTCCCCCTTGTTCTCATGTAGTTCTGATCTAAGGCACAAGACACAGTGTCATAGGACACGAAGAAACAAGTGTCCAACATGAGACACAACAACCCTGGAAACAGGATACAGAGAAAAAACACACACACATAATTTATACATATTAAAAAATTACAACTTACACATGAAAAAATGAAATATAGACAAAGATTCAAATTTGTTAGAAACTAGAACATTTACATGATACAAATTCAATCATACTAGTTACTACATAGTAGTACTACATTAATGATAATCAAAAGACAAACACACAAGATAATAGAACCATAAATTAAAGTTGTCTCATTAGGTCATTAAGTCATTAAAATCAAAAAGTATTAGATAGATACTGAGTTGCTATTACTATAGGAAGGAATGGCAAAGGAAAATAGAAAAAAGGGTAGATACTAGAGCTATGGATGGAAGAATCTCATAGCACACAACTATCAATAGTTCTCCTCCATGTCAGAATCATCAAAATCAGAATCACTACAACTACTCTCTCCTACATCCTCCTCTTCTATATCCAATCCAATATGTGCATCTATTGGTGTGGAGGATGACCCCTCAAGAGGATAAGCATCATCAAAAGTAACTAACTCTAGCACTAGATCACTAAGATCCAAGTTGGCTAATGCCAACTCAACACTATTGTCCAAAACCATATCATCAAAAAACATATCCCCCATCTTTGTATTTTCCTTCAACCACTCCTCCCTCTACATGTAATAAGATGTAGGTTGGAGAGCATACATCATTTTCTATACCTTGGACTACTCAATCCTACTCTCCTTCAAATTGTAGAAATTCCAATATGTGCTCTAATTCCTCTTGCAACAAGAGGATGAACCTAAGAGAGCAGAGCCTCATGGCTAATGGTTGTCAGAAAAACAGCCAATCTAGTTGACAAATCCACCTGCCAAGCACTTGAAATCCCTTCAAAGTTGCAACTAGCATAGATCCATCTTTACTCTGGATCTACTAAGCGTTGAGAAGGATCAAATATCTTGATATGCCAACTAGCATAGAGTGCAAAAAGATTTGATCCCTATCGGCGCTTGGTAGATCCAAAATAAAAATGGATCTATGATGGTATTTTAAATTTATATTGTGTTTATACATACTAATAATTAGACTGATTTTTTAAATAGGGCCGACATTAGATTAAAAATTTAAATGTTAAACATTACGTTTACATTTACATGTTTACATTTTTATGTGAGATCTACCCCCATACTGGGCTATAGAGCGCCTCTCAGCGCAAGAAACCTTTCAAATACACACCAACACACCTTAGAGCTACAACCTGCAAGAAAAAAAATGAAAAAATGAGGAGCATATCACCTTTTTAATGACCCGTGGTTTCCTTTTCGCATGACACGTGTCCTAAAAACGAAACACAAATAGGGCATGTGTTGGGCACGCGTTTGGCACATGTCAATTGCACAAGACACGTGTCTTATTATATCTATGTTTTCCAACACGAAGGACACATGTCTTATCATATAGGAGTCTAACATGAAGGCCTTAAGGGCATGTTTTGTTACTTAGGTACCAGTCTATAGCTTCCTTGGCCCTATCCATAACTTCATACAAGTAGCCCATTGCAAGCTTATCACCATGAAAAATATGAAGAACCTTTTCTAAAGGCTCACTAATGACACACACCTCTCACACTCCCATCCAAAACTCTAATCATGTCTCACAAGTGACTCCCATGTCAAAGATCCCAAATTTGTCAAATACTTCTTGTGAGAACTTTTCAAATTCGCAAGAATCACTTTTAATGAGTATCGCCTATCATCCTCAAACAGATGGATGAACAAAGATCATCAATTAGTGCTCGGAAGGATATATTTGGGACGTACGTGAGGGATAACCAAGGAAAATGGGTAAGGTGGTTGCATATTGCAAAGCATTAGTATAACACTAGCTATCACTCTTCCACCAACATGAACACCATTAAAGGCTATGAACCCCCATTGCCTAGGTACTAAATAACTCAAAATGTTAGCTAACACTATAGGAGAATGCAAAGCATCTTGAGGAACCTCCAGTACAACTTGTCCATGGCAATGAACTGCATGAACCAACAAGTTGATCAACACTACTTCAAAAAATAATTTATAGTTGGAGATATGGCCTCTATTTGACTACAACTATATAAACAAACAATTTGTCCACAACAAGGCTATCATTCGAGAAATTTTGAGGTCTAAAATGGACCTCCTAAGGAATATTATAAAATAATAGTGGAAATAATAAAATAAGATTAGATTACCTCATCAAGTTTTGGAGGGAAAAAAAACTACCTTTTCAACTCCTATTTCAACTTATCTTCCTATGATTTTACTCAAATTTCGAGTGAGAGCACTCATTGGATGCAAAACAACGAGTGCTCCCTCTTGAAATTTGAGTAAAATCGTAGGGAGATAAGTTGAAAAAGTAGTTTTTTACACCAAAAATGGTGAATCATCCTCCATGGTCATCATCATATTAAATCCTACTGGTTCATATAAAGTTGATTTTTGTTGTATATTTTTGTTTTGAGGCCCATTTTTGACCTCAAAGTTTCTCTAATGATGAGCCCAAATATAATGTGGGAAAAGATGGGGAATGTTACCTACACAATTAGCATTCCTAACCAAAGGAGATTATGTGATTTATTCAGAGAAAAATGATCCCAACTTAAAGGCATTATATGGCTACGATCCCCCATAGCCCAAGAACCAAATAACTCTAAATGTTAGCTAACACTTTATAGTAAATGCAAAGCATCTTCAACATCCTCAATTACAACTTGTCCATGGTAGTGAACTACACTAAACAACAAGTTGATCAACACCGCTTCAAAAGATAAGTCATAGTAGGAGATATGGCCTCTATTTGATTGTAGTTATATAAACAAAACAATTCATTGACAACAAGTTAAGAATTAGTGCGTGAAAAAGTTGGGGGTGTTACCTACACAATCGACATTCCCAACCAAGGGAGATTCCATAATGTCTTCGATGTCTCATGCTTAAAAAGAAAATTTGAGCAATGAGCTTGTCACCCAAACAAATATTCCCCCACTTATTAAGAAGGTAACCTCATATTGGAGCCTGATGTCATTCCTTAGGTGAAGGCAAGGAATCTTCAGTGTTGAAAATGTAACTAGTTTTGGTCTTCATAATTGTTGTTGTACTCATTTCAATGTGTATCCTATGTAACAAACAAAATAAGAAAAGAAAAAGTTATTATTATTAAAGCATGAGTTTCATGCTTCTTATTGATGGTCTTCTAGGTAAAAGCATGTTCTTCATGCTTCTAGGGTTTGTTAGGTCTTAAGATTTATCGTCATGAGGAAAAGGAGTCAACATCATGTTTATAAGACCCTTTCGAGCAAAATATATCTTGTAAAAGAATTATTTTTGAGTCTAGAATGTCATGGAAACTCCAAAAGTACAAGTCGTCCTTGGAAGCTTCAAGTCGGCCTAAAGGAGGGAATTTGACTCCTTGAAAAGGCTATATAAAGGAGCAATTTGACCTCATTTGATTCACTTGCCAAAAAGTTCGATCTCAAGAAAAGAATTTTGATCAATAGCTAGGAAGCAAAAGAAAAGAAAAGCAAAGGCCTAGGAGGAAAGAAGGAAGAAAATCTTGTTTTTGGGCTAATCTTTGTCACACATGCGAGCATCTAGGTTTTCTGCAGCTACAAAAAGGGCCAAAACTGCAAGTCCAAATTATAAGAGAGCGAAGTGCAATATCTTGTTGCTGGAGGAGAGAATACTCTGACTTGACCTCATTGACCATGGGAGGAGCTAAGGAGGATCTCTTGAAGAAGTTGAATTAAGGTTTTTGTAGCACCTATAGGGCTGAAGTTGCAGGTCAAAATTGCTAGACGAAGTTGCAGGATCGAAATTGTGGGTCGAAGTTGCAGCTAGAGGCTAGTTGATGCAGGATTGAGTTGTGACCTTGGAAGGGTTGACTTGGTACTTAGAGGAGGACTTGGTCTAGGGTTGGATCTTTGTGGTCTCATTTGAATCAAACTCTATAAGAAGAGAAGAGTTTCTAGGTTTTGCCCTAGCTGAGAACCTAATTTTTGTGTCCTTTGTTGCTACTATTTTTGCTCTTGATATTTGTATCACGAAACGATATAAAGAACATAAGAAGACTAACAAATTTCACAAGCAAATATTAAGGTTAAGGAAAATTGATTTAATAAGCTGCCACTTTGAATTTTCCAAAATAGTACAGAGCTAAGGTGAACAAGAAGGCAGTTGGAAGGTTCATCTTGTGGACACAAATAAGGAATTGCTTGTCAAAGAAAATCATTTGTGGAAGGATACAAGAAAAGAAGTAGAAAACCTATTGATCTGGAAGGAGGGTTTCTATATTGAAGAAGATTAAGACTACATCAAGCTCTCATCAAAGGAAGGCTTGAGAGAAAGACTACAAGAAAGGTTGTCTCTTGAGAGAAGGAGATCTATTTAAAGGCTCAATGAAAGGCATCTTTGAAGGAAGCATCAAAAGGATCTTGGTATCATTCATCACTCCTGAAAGATGTTGTTGGAGGAATCCTAGGAAACATCTTTGAAGGATATTATTGAAGTTTCTTCAAAGGTCTTGAAGGCATCAAGAAAGGTTGGAGACATCACCGAGGAAGAGGAGAATCTTGGTTAACAAGTAAAGTATCATATTATTACTTTGTTTGACTCCACGGGTCATATGGGTTCTTTCTGCAACGAGAGCAATAAGCTCGTTGGAGCATCAAATTTCATGGCATGGAATTAAAGCATTGACCTGGCACTTATAGAACATGAGGTAAAGGAATATGTAATAGGGGAAATTACTGAACCTAGCAAAGACAAGACTCAAGATCTAGCAAAATACAAGAAAAGGAACATAAGGGCACAAAGGATCATAGCTGAATCCATTAAAGATCATCTTGTTCCATTTGTTGCAAATTTGAAAACTTCCAAGGCTATGTACGACAAGCTAGTTAACTTGTACTCTGTAAGTACATCAGGACAAAAGATGTATTTGCAGAATAAACTATACAAGATGAAGAAATCAAAGGATGAGGACATGGCATCCTTTCTAATGAAGATCTCTCAATTAAGAGATCACATGCAGGGGCTTGGAGAGAATTTCTGATTCGGAAATGACCATCTATGTATTAAATGCATTGCCAACAGAATGGAGCAGTTTTGCAATAAGTAACTACTCTAAGAAATATTCAACTCCTTTTGATAAGTTGTTGTCTCAATGCATTTTGGAAGAATCTAGGATCAAGGTAAAAGATGACATTGGATCAGATGAACAGTCTCAAGCCTTTCTAGCTTGAGTCAAGAAGCTGAAGAAGGGAAAGTTTGGGAAGTCCAAGAAGAAAGATATGTCCAAGGTTCAATGCTTTAAGTGAAATGAATATGGACAATTTAAGAGGGATTGTCCAAGCCAACAGAAGAACAAAAGAAAGGAAAGAAGTGAGGCTCACATAGCTGAGGAAACAGGGGAACCTAAGAAGAAGCCAAAGAAAGAAGATGTGAAAGATCTTTACTGTTGAAGAAGGCACACTGCCTGTCAGGTTCTTTATGAGGATTAATCTTTCCTTTAAGATAACATGCATTATTGTTTACTTTAAAAGAAACTTGATTTTGCATTATATCATAGAGAGAAGCATGTGATGGTAGCATGTGTAGAGTCCACTTGGTTAAGTTGCTTTGTAGAAATCATCTAGTCTTTAAGAAGATGGATAGACCATTTTGCCTATTGTTCATCCGAACATTATTGTGCTAGAGGCAGTCATCTTGCTAACATGGATTATCATGATCCCGTAAGAACCATCATTTTGGAAGGATCTTGGGAGAAGCAATATGACAAGGTTAGTATACAAGTTGCAAGCTCATTGTGAGAGATATATAGCTAGATTATAGAATAAGAAGCACAGGAATACACATTGAGAGTGACTCTTGAATAAGATTCATGTGGATAGAATCTTGGAACATGTTTTGTATGATTATGTGATGTTTTTAAATAATTTGGCATACTCAAGAATGAATAAAGAATTAAGACTTTCTCTAGATTATATAGAATTATGATTAACATCTAGTATAATCTTCGGAAGAAAAAGTTCAAACTTGGTAATCAAGTTCGATCCTTGGGCACTCTGATGCATGAAGGGAGATTCATATGGAGATGGACCACGAGGATGTTGTCTAATGTCCCTTAATAATAAATAATATAATATAATATTAAATAAAAATAAACAATAAATTAAAATAGTAAAGTAAATAAATATAAATAATAATGAATTAATTACATGCTCTAAATAAATATAAATAAGAATAAACAGAAAAATAGTAAAAATCAGTAAAGCTATCAAAAAGTAAAATAAAAGAAATAAAACAGTAAAAATCAGTAAAGCTATCAAAAAATAAAAACAAAAAAATAAAACAAGAAAGCAATAAAGTTGCATGTTGACACATGGAGTGTATGCATGTGGTTCCCCTTCCAATGTTTGCTCTATTTAATAGATGGGGAGGAAGATGAGAGGTATTCCATCATTCCATGATTCCATCATCCATTCTCTTGGGAGAATAGTGTTAGCAAACAAAGGATACCCTGGCAATAGTGCATTGATTGAGGGCTCGGGGGTGGCCAATTGTAGTAAGATTTTGTGCAACAAAGTCTTGGGGACGACTCTCCACCCAACTGTAGGCTCATATGCCAGTGATTCCTTTGTCTTGTATAGCTCTTGATGGATAGCTCTTGAGGGGCTATGGGACCATCTTGAGGAAGCCAAGTGCTTGATTTTGTAGGCTAGGTGCCTAGTATTGTATTGGGATGCCGAAGTCTGGTGGGGGTGTAAGGACTTCGATGCCTGGGGTTGTGCGCCTTAGTGAGTTGTGGAGGGAGTGGGCCAACCTTGCAAGATGCCCGAAGACATTGAGCACTGTACCGGATGCCTGTCTTGGGGCCGATGAGGTCTGAGTCAGGCGCAAGCCTTGGGGCCAGCCTTGGACTAGGATACAGACCGAGGAGGCTTATGCCTGATTCCGAAAGTGGGAAAAAGGACACAGATTCCTTGGGATTTCCTGGGTGTGGTGAAACTTTCGATGCCTACTGGTTATACTAGTTCAGCAGAGGGTGTCGGGACTATTACATGAAGTAATAAATAACAAAATAAATGTAAAGTCCCTTAATAATAAATAATAAATAATAATAAAAAATTAACTTCGAGACGAAGTTCCTTAAAGTGGGGAAGTATGTAATGTCCTTTTAATAATTAAATAATAATAATATAAATATTAAATACATAATAAACAATAAATAAAAAAAATAGTAATAGTAAATAAAATAATAAATTAATTACATGTTCTAAATAAATTATAAGAATAAACAAAAAAATAGTAAAAATCAATAAAGCTATCAAAAAGTAAAAACAAAATAAATAAACAAGAAAAACAGTAAAAATCAGTAAAGCTATCAAAAAATAAAGACAAAAGAATAAAACAAGAAAGCAGTAAAGTTGCATGTTGACACATGGAGTGTGTGCATGTGGTTCCCCTTCCAATGTTTGCTCTATTTAATAGATGGGGAGGAAGATGAGAGGCATTCCATCACCCATTCTCTTGGGAGAATAGTGTTGGGAGACAAAGGATACCCTGGCAGTAGTACGTTGATTGAAGGCTCGAGGGTGGCCAGTTATAGCAAGATTTTGTGCAATTGAGCCTACGGTTGGGTGGAGAGTCGTCCCCAAGACTTTGTTGCAAATAGCAGAATTCAACCAGCATTCAACTAGCGTTCCAGGGGTAAGTTGTCTCTCCTCATATTTCTTTTGAAATTTAATGTTAACTAGTTGATAAATTGCGTAATCTAATTAATTACGTATTGTTATTTCGGGTTGTTACATGTTGATTGGACGAGAAGATCATCATGACGAGGTAAGTCTATTTTTTTTTGTTATCTAGTTGACATATTGTTTTGCTACCTAGAAGGATGTTACAAGAATAAATGATGACAGTTGAGGCAAGTTCAATTGTTTGGATGGAAATGTACGAAGAATGTTGAAGGAAGCTCAATATCTAGTACCTAGCAACTGTGAAGTCAAGATGTGCCCATCTTGAGATTGAAAGGTAGCTGTGCAAGAAGATAACCTAAAGGTCAACAAGGCAGATCACTTTCATGAAGAAGCTATGATCAACGTGAAGTTTGGAAAGGCTCAATGCAATGCCTTCATCTACGATGTCGAAAATAAAAGTGAAAAGCAAGAAAAATGACCTGGATCCTGTCACAAGATTGAAGAGTGAAGATGGCTTCATGATACCTCGAAAGGAAGCAGGCTCGATATGATGAGATGGGGGGGAAGATGGAGCCAGACAGC
The DNA here is from genome assembly GCA_000404065.3 of Pinus taeda. Classification (NCBI taxonomy): domain Eukaryota; kingdom Viridiplantae; phylum Streptophyta; class Pinopsida; order Pinales; family Pinaceae; genus Pinus; species Pinus taeda. The sequence continues at coordinate 122,417 of APFE031281827.1, read as the reverse complement.
TGTGAAAAACTGATAGCTGATACTCTTATGAAGAAAAGCTAGAAAGCAATACGACTTCCCAATTAAAAGGAAGTTAGGAATCTCCTCTAGATTTGAGAGGGAATTAAGGAGTCTCCTTAGATTGGAGCAAGGATCTATTCTCTAGAGAGAATAGGGATATCCTTTCTGGTTGAGAGGGAGTGATGTTGGACATCATATGTGCATTCCCTTCTTCAAGTAATGAAGAGAGAATGGTGGAGGATTGGATAAGCATATGTGGTTTCCTTGAGGATATTAAATCCAAGAAAGGAAAGGTACCGACACTCTTTGAGGATGGGATAGGTATTCAAGAGAAGAGTGGTCGAAGAGGACCGATATTCTTTGAGGATTCAAGAATGGAAATCCAAGATAACAATAGTCCTAAAAGGACATACCTTGTGAACATTCGGATGGGGTATGTGCCTTGTAGAGGTAGTGCAGTATCACACGTAAATCCTCCCAGCATAATGCTCTTGAATGAAGTTGAGCTTGTCAAGTTAGGCCTCGGTGACAGTGCTAGTCATAATGATGATGCTTACAATTGACTTATCAATTTGACTCTTCTTATGATGTTAAAATTGGCAACTAGGGCCAAATTCCTCCTTGGGACAGCTTATATGATGGAGATGATTATTGCATTGGATTCCTCTTTTCGAGAGGTTGAAGTTTGATATAAAGGTCATCTCATTCAGACAAGCAAAAGTGTGATTTTGAATTTATTCTCTCACATGTACAAATTGTTAAGGTCGACCTCAACTTAATGTAGGCTCAAGAAGCCCAATAAATGTGTCTCTTGACCCACATCAAAGTATATAAATAGTGTTGGGAATCACGATTTCCATTAGACCAAAACCCGCAGGTGTTAGTCAACAATCGCATCGCCAAAGATAAGGATCCACGAGAGGCGGTTAGTCCAAGTCACGAAACACATGGGGAGCGTTGGTTTATCCAATGTCCAACAATCTCCCCCCCCCCCCAACGTGAGCCAAGTGTGTACCAAACTCGTGACCTATGCTCTGATACCACTTGTTGGGAATCACGATTGTCGTTAGACCAAAACCTGCAAGCATTAGTCAACGATCACATCGCCAAAGATAAGGATCCAAGAGAGGCGGTTAGTCCATGTCATAAAACACATGGGGAGCATTGGTTTATTCAATGTCCAACAAAAATAGAGGAGACCTCTCTCCTCATTTGGATATCACTCACTCAACAGTTGTTCTCTCCAAAACAAATTGGTTCATACAACTTGGGGATCATCTCTCTCTCTCACACACACATGCGGCTAGGAGGACTATTTTTCTAGGCTGAAAGAGGACAAAAATTTGAGGTCTGTTGACCTGCATTGACCATTGTTGTTTTGACCAAGTTTGATTGTGTTTTCTGGGGCAGAATTTCACCCTTGAGGCCACATTAATTGGCACAGGAATCGAGGTGTTTGGCATTGTTTGACCAGCGTTGACTTCAGGGTTGTTTGACCACATGGCTCACTATTGTTTGACCAAGATTGACCAGCATTTGTGGGACTATTTTGGGTTGCCTTTGACCCTTGATGGAGGTCAAATTAATCTGCCTTTGACCGAGCTTCAAAGGAGGTGACTTGTTGTTGATCTGACCAGCATTGACTTTCAGGTTAGAGCTAAAGTTTGACTGCAGTTGACTGGAGAATTTGACAGCGCTGATTTGACTTTGTATTGGGCTAATCTATTTGACTTTTGTACTCTCTCTCTCTCTCTACTAAACTATTGAATAATAAGAAGAAGATTTGATCAAAGGTTTTTCCCCACATTAAGGTATTTCCCTGGCATACACCAAATCTAGTGTCCTCTTGTCTTGTCTTGTCTTCTACATTTGTTTTTATGTTCTATCTACATATACTGTCAATGTGATTAATGGTTAATGAGATTGCTACTAGAAATTATTGAAAAATGTCATTGGGCTGCTAAAGGAACATTGAAGTAAATTGTGCTAAGCATAGAACATACCATTGTTAGCTAATATTAACATGGTATCAAAGCTCAGATGAAGACAAAGCCCAAGCAAGAGTGAGAAAATCAATCACTAAGGGAAGTTGTTGAATAAGAACTTGGATCTAGTCTCAATGACAACTACATCTTACTTCAAATCCAGGGACAAGCTTAAGGAGAAATCCGACTATCATTCATGGAAGATGTCTCTGGATTTGACTTTGGAAGAAAATGATGCTATGGACTATGTCAAAGGAAGAGTGGTGGAGCCTCCTTCAAGTGCACCCGCCGCTGCAAAAACAAAGTACAAGAAAGGTGAGGTCAAAGCTAAGAAAATTATTGTTGATTCTATTCACAAGAATTTGGTTGCCTATATTTCTGATTTGGAAACATCCAAGGAGATGTATGACAAGCTAGTTGGGATGTTCAAAGTAAATAATGCAAATCAAGTTCTCTTTCTCAAAAACAAGTTGAAAGACATCAAGATGGACAGAGGAGAATCAATTCAATCCTACTTCTTGAGGATTACCGAAATCAAGAATGATCTCCTATTTATTGGAGAATTTGTTGGTGACAAGGAGCTCACTCTTATTGCACTTGGAAGCCTTACAAGAGAATGGGATGTGTTTAACACTACCATCCTCAACAATGACAGGATCCTGAAATTTGATGAATTATTGGCTAGATGCACTCAAGAAGAAATCAAGATGATGGAAAGAGACAAGCCCTCAAATGGAAATAATCCTACCGCCTTCTCCGTTCATGCTAAAAGGAAGAACAATGTTGGTCCAAGAAGACAAGGTCAAGGGTTTAAGTCAGGATTCAAAGAAGGAAGAAAAGGACGATGCTTCAATTACAATAAGTTTGGCCACTTTGCTAGAGAGTGTCCTAAGGATACTCCAAGGGATGATGACATCAACAACTACAAAGGTAATGGAAATCAAAGGAACAACAAATTCAAAAACAAAGGAAAGAGGAATGCTCCCGCTGCTCGATATGGAAATGGTCATCCTCCCAAGAAGTCAAGAAACTCCAAGTATGAAGAAACTAATGTTGTAGATAAGGAAAAAGAATTTTATCTTATTTCTTCCCTCACCAATGCCTCCCCTCCAGATACATTGGATCATTGCTAAGTCACTTGACATGAGGATTCGAGATTCGTAGGATTTGGGGATTCGAGTGTCGGATTCGGACATGTTGACCCCTCGAAACAGGACACGTAGGATTCGTTATATACTAAGTCCCCTGACACGGGGATTCGGGATTCGTGGTGTCGGTTTCAGACACGTTGACCCCCCAGAACAGGACACATAGGATTCATTATATATTATTTTATTAATATATATATATATTAAAAATTAGATATTTCTTACACAAATTTTAATTAATGATACAAATATTGAATTTCAAACATAGATCTTCATATAGCTATTAGCAAGCAAACTACAAATTTCAAATACCATGCAGTGGTACTGGTCCACATAAATCATGATCATAATTCCCAAACTAAAGACAACTTACAACTACAAGATATAAGATAAACCAACCACGACACGTATTTCTCATTAAGTCATCAAATCAAAATGTGTTACATAGGTAGTGCTGGTGCAATGCCAATGGAAAATAGAAATAGAAAATATAAAACAACCACAGGTATACAAGCCTCAAGGCATCAATCAGCATCAATGTCCTCATCATCATGGTCCCCACTGCTCTCCTCTGCATCCTCCTCCTCCGCTATATCCATAGTCGCCTCTGCATCTGCTGGTGTGGAGGATGACCCCTCTAAGTCATCAAATCTAACAGGCTCTAGCAGCACTGGATCATTGAGATCCAGGTTGGCCAATGCCAACTCAACAGTGGTGTCCAGACCCATATCATCAGGAACAATGTTACTTGGGAGCGGGAGAGACATATTTAGAAGCTCTTGGTTTGGTGCTCTTGATTAGATACGAGTTCCATACCCTAATACATGACAAATTCAATGGAAACATTGCAATCCTCCAATCCTAAAATCCTGAAAAACTGATAAGTCTGCTGGATTTTGAATGAAATCTAAAATTCTACTTTCTCCATATGAAATCCAATGAGGCCGAAACCACGCTCAAACATCCTGAGTCATTTCATGGTAATGTTAAAATTTAAGTAAAAGGATGAAAATGAAGATTAAGGAGAATGTCACTTTTACTTTAAGAATTTAACATTACCATGAAATTTGAATAGCATATCAATAGTAGAGAGCATTTCAGTGTGTTAAATAGGGTTTGGGAGGGGGAAATGGACCCCAAATAACATTTAGCTAATTCATAAAACACGGTGAAGTCCAAACCAATCAACAAACCCCTTAAAATTTCATTAAAATAATGTTAAATTGCTGTTTTAGTGGGTTACGGGCCGTTGTTTGTGACTCGGCCGAGTCAGTACGGGAAATGGCCGAGTTGGCCAAGTCAACCATGACTCGGCCAACCGAGACGTTTTTTGTACCGAGTCACTCCGGAGGGCAATGGAACGGACCAACTCGGCCGTTTCCGTTTCGAAATGGTTGTTTTTTAAAACCATGCTCTCCACCTGACCCTTGTTGGCATACAACTTCTGTTGGTTTTGTGCTGTAGTCATGTTATCCTTGAGAGCTCAGAGGATATCCTGACTCTCTTGGATCCAAATCTTGGCTCTAGGAGCCTTGCTATCACCAAACATCACGCTAGCAAAAGATAAAGGATGATACCCATATAAGGCATAGAATGGTGACATACCAATGGACATGTGATGTGTAGTGTTGTAACAATACTCCCCCAGATGCAGCCACTTCAGCGATGCTCGCTGCTACCCACTGACATAGTTACGCAAGTAGCCCTCCAGCCACTTGTTAACTATCTCTGTCTGCTTGTCCGTCTATGGGTGATAACTGGTACTCGGTGTCAACTCCGTCCCCACCAACTAGAAAAGCTCCTGCCAAAACCTGCCCATGAAACGGCTGTCCCTGTCACTAACAATGGTCTTAGGAAGACCATGTAGCCTAAAGATCTCTCTGAAGAACAGCTCGTCCACCTGTGCTACTGTATAGTGTGCGGATATAGCAAAAAAATGTGCGTACTTTGTCAGTCGATCAACGACGACAAAGATACAATCCTTGCCCTGTACCATGGGCAACCTTGTGATGAAGTCCATTGAAATACTCTCCCATTTCCCCTCCGGAATGGGAAGAGGCTGCAATAATCCCGCGGGATTGCTCATCTCTCCCTTGTTCCTCTGGCAAGCATCGCACTCCCGGATATGCTGGAGTATGTCCTCCTTGAGGCCCTTCCATGAGAACCTCTCTCTAATGGCCCTGTAGGTTTTGGTAAACCCCTGATGGCCTGCCAAAGGTGAATCATGTGATGCCTGTAGTATCTTCTTCTTGAGCTGAGACCCCTCAGGCAAGAAGATTTGGTCCCTGTAATAGATGATCTCATCGACCACCCTGTACCTGTCATCTGCCACCTGCCCATCCAAAACCTCACATGCAAACCTGTCCTTGGAGTACTCTACTAAGAATCGAGCCCTCCAGTCTGTGTCCAAGCTCATAAGAGACAATGTGGGTGGTCTACGTGAAAGAGAATCTACTACCACGTTGTTCTTACCCTTGACATACTCAATGTCAAAGTCATATGCGTGGATCTTGCTGATCCACTTCTGCTGCTTCTCCTGTAGCTGCTTCTGCTCCAAAAAGAATCTGAGGCTGTTGTGATCCGTCCTCACCCTAAACCTGTTACCCACTAAATACTGCCGGAATTTGGCCAATGCATGCATAATGGCTAGCATCTCCTTGTCGTATATAGGATACAACCTCTCGTGTGGAAGTAGCTTCTGGTTCTCTTAGGCTATATGGTGCCTTTTTCCTATCTCTTATTTCCCTTCTCTTATTTCTTTCTCTTTTCCTTTTCTCTTATTCCTCTTTCGCCTTTCCTTTCCCCCCTTTCCCTCCCCGTACCCCCACCCTTGCCCTGGGCTCCCTATCCTTGCCATTTGCTCCTTGATTGCTTTTCACTTATCTTTGACAATGATCTCGTCCCTTTGAGCGCTGATCCTCACATCCTTCCCCTTAGACTGGAAAGTCTGTCTCTGGGGGTAAGGTGTCCGGGTCCTGGGTAAGACGTCCTGTAAGTCTCGGGTCTTACTAATAGCGTCCTGGAGTGTGGCTGGTCTAGTGGATCGGACTAAACCCCGAAGTGGCTCTGTTAACCCTTCAACATACATATAGATCGTCCGTGTCGTGGATAGATTTGGCACCATCACTGAGATCCTCAAGAAATTTGCAATGTAGGTCTCTGGGCTCCCTGTCCGTTTGAGCCTTGTTAGCTCAACAATATGCTGCTCTGGGTCCCTCTGATCAAATCGCTCCATCAATCTCCTGGTGAACTCGACATATGTCGTCACTGTGGAGTGTCTGAGTGTAACCATCCCATGAAACCACCAATCCCGAGCCTCACCATCCAAATGCAATGTTGCCACCTTGATGGCCTCTGTCTCCGACATCTGGTTAAGCTGGAAATAAATGTCCAGCTTCTCCACCCAAGACTTTGCCGAACTATTTGATGAAC
>APFE031281827.1:99969-115832 GCA_000404065.3 Pinus taeda | reverse complement strand
ATTTCTTACACAAATTCTAATTAATGATACAAATTCATTGATTTCAAACATAGATATTCATCTATAGGCTATAGCATGCATAGTACATACAAAATTCAAATACATGTCAGTGGTCACATAAATCATGATTCATAATTCATAATTTATTTTAATGCAATGTAGCCATCTCAAAATTTTGACGGTGCAATGCCCTCCACCTCTGTGTTTCACCATCACCCAAAAGAGGGATATGTCAATACCAAAGTATTTATATGAAGAAAACTTTTTCAAAGGTATTTTAAACCACCGGTCTTCTTTTCCATATGCATCCTTCTGGCACTTCCTCTACAGTGTGTAACACTGATGTTACCTCCAACACAAATCTTTAGGTAATGTTTGAAATCAACAGCATCTTTGACCTCCATATTGAAGAGATTCTCCTCCATAATTAACAGATAAACTTTGAACTGAAAGAACAATAAAACTCTGCATTTCTGAGTGATTTTTTTGGAAAATTAAGCATTGCATTCTGAGTCATTTTCTTGGGATTCGAATCCCAGAATCAAGATTCGTTGTGCCCGTATGGGATTCATATGGGATTCATACGAATCCTGTACGGACACGTCAAATCCTATTATGGGATTCAAATTCCTGTCGAATCGTATCCGATTCGTAGGATTCGGATTCGATAGGTATTTCCAACGAATCCGGTTACATAGGATCATTGGTTGATTGATAGTGGTGCCTCAAGGCACTTCATTGGGTACAAGGAGGCCCTCTCAAACTTAGTTGAAAAGAAGACAAATTTGGAGATCATACTTGGGGATAATGCCACTTATCCCATGAAAGGAACTGGGATTATCACTCTTCACTTAAATCAATCTCAAACCCTCCATTTACAAGAAGTGTTGTATGTACCTGATTGAAAAAGAAACTGGTCTCTATTTTTGCGATGGAATATAAAGGTTTCAAGGTGACATTCATTGATGGGAAGGTTTGTGTTTGGAAAAGAAACCCGAAAAGATGCATTTACACTTGGATTTAGGGTTGGAGGAAGTCCGTTGGGAGCAATGACTTGCGATACTTCTCGTCAATCCGAATTATTTCACTGAAGAATTGCTCACCTTCATTACAAAGCCTTACCTGATGTAAGGAAGATGGTCACAGGTATGCCCGAATTCAACATAGATCATGAAGGAGTTTGTCAGGGTTGTGCAGTTGGAAAACACACAAGGGGACCATTCCCCTCAAGAGGAAAGTCAAACTACCAATATTTTTCAATTGATCCATTCTAATCTATCAGGTATGTTGCATGTAACATCTTTGGGAGGATACTTGTACTGTGCAATTTTTGTGGATGATTTCTCTCGCAAAACATGGATCTATTTCTTAAAAAAGAAGGACGAAGTGTTCAAATGGTTCCACTCTTTCAAAGCCTTGGTCGAGAATCAAACAGGGAAGAAGATCAAAATACTAAGGACCAATAATGGAACCAAATATGAGTCAAATGAATTCAATGGCTATTGTAGAGAAGTTGGCATTAAGAGGGAAACCACTACTACATAAACTCCTAAGTAAAATGGTGTTGCCGAAAGGAAGAATCGAACTATCATAGAAGCCACCCATGCCATGCTTCATGACCAAGGCCTACCAAAGTTCTTATGGGGACAAGCTGCCAACATCGTTGTGTATGTTCAAAGTAGATGCTCGCATCAAGCATTGGACTTTAAGACTCCTGAAGAAGTTTTCATTGGTAAGAAACCTGATGTTTCGCATTTTAGAATTTTTGCTTGTCTTGTATATTTTCATGTGTTGAAAGAGAAAAGAAACAAGATATATGTATCTGGGAAGAAAGGAACGTTTGTGGGCTACAGTGAAACTTCGAAGGCATATAGAATCTATGTGCCTAGTCAAAGAGAAGTGGAAATAAGTCATGATGTCACTTTCGATGAAGATTCTTCCCTTTCGAAAGTCCGAGATCTTCCTGTCCCTACAAAGGACATGGATGATGATGCAAGAAAGTAGGATGAATCGCCAACAAATGATCCAATGCCCAATGTTGAAGCTCCAATGGATCCCATTGATCCACCTCCCAGTGAGCCCTCTACTTCAAGAAAAAGACCTTTGTAGCTCAAAGATACTCTAGAAGATGTTGAGAGACATGTTGCACCAAGGGGGCCATTTCGTGAAAGCAAGAAGTCGATCAGGTACCAAGGGTTCTTAACTGCCATGAGTACCATTGTACAATCTGAGCCATGTACATTCGAAGAAGTCATGAAGCACCAAGTTTGGAAGGATGCGATGAACAAGGAATATGAGTCGATCATGAAGAATGATATGGAGCTGATGGGAGTGCTGAAAAGTTCAAGGCCAGATTCGTTGCTCGAGGGGCTTCTCTCAAAAGGGAGTGGACTATGATGAGATATTTTCACCGACAGCCCAATATATCCCTATTTGTTCGATCATAGCCCTCGCTGCCTCTCAAGGATAGAGCCTACACCAAATGGATGTCAAAATTGCGTTATTGCATGGCTTTCCTAAGGAGAAAGTCTATGTAGAACAACCTGAGGGTTCGAAGTTCAAGATCGTAAAACACATGTATGCAGGTTGAAGAAATCCATCTATGGATTGAAGAAAACCCTTAGCACTTGGTATGAGAGGATTGATAGCTATATTATGAAGTTGGGATTTACAAGGAACGATGTTGACCCGAACCTATCCTTCAAGGTTGAAAAGGATAGGCCTTTCAATCTGGTCCTTTATGTGGATGATCCCTTTCTGACAGGTGATGACCCTCTCATTCATCAATGAGAGAGGGGGTTGGCTTCTGAATTCGAGATGAAGGACCTAGGACTGATGCACTACTTCCTAGGGTTGGAGGTCTGGCAAAAGCCAAGTGAGATTTTCCTTTCTCAATGAAAATACATTGTGAAGTTGCTTGAGAGATGTGGAATGGTGGACTGCAAGTCCGTGTCTACTCCGATGGAACTCAACTTCAAGAAGCTATGTGGAAGTGTTGTTGGGCCCGATTAGCAAACCCTTCCGAGAATCGTCAACTTGTGGGGGCCCTAATGTTCTTGGTAATCTCTCGTCCTGACATATGCTTTGTTGTGAACACGTTGAGTCAATTTATGTTTGAGCCTCATCACATTCATTGAATTGTTGCTAAGAATCTCTTGAGATATCTCTGGGGCACAACGCACTATGGACTGAGATACACTGCCAGGAATTTGAGAGTACATGGATATATAGATGTTCACTAGGTTGGCAGCGTGGTGGCACGTAAGAGCACGTCTGGGTGTTGCTTCTCTTTGGGGTCTGCTTCAATATCTTGGATGAACAAGAAGCAGAAATCGTTTGCTTTAAGCACCGCCGAGGCCGAATACATCGCTGCGAGTATGGCCTGTTGTGAAGTTGTTTGGTTGAGAAAGCTCTTTAGTAGCTATTTGAGCACGTGATACCACCATGATCTTTTGCAACAACCAGAGTGGGATTCGCCTTTCAGAGAATCTCATGTGCCATGACCACTCCAAGCACATTGATATCAGGTAACAATTTATCTGGGATATGGTACAACGGGGAGCAATAAGGCTCCAACACATCAAGATGGATGAGCAGGTTGCAGATATTCTCATGAAGCCCTTAGGGAAGGTCAAATTCTTAACCTTCCGAGAGACTTGGAGTCGTGGAAAGACCCTCTTATGAGGGTCCCGCATGAGTTGGACACTAAGCTCTGGGATCTCCTAGGGGCTTGGGGTACTTCTTGGAGCTATGAGCGTGCATAGGGTGAGTGGTTCACCTTCCCCTGTGATACCCCATGATGGTTGATACGTATGTAGGGTGAATGGTTCACCTTCCCCTACGATTGACATATGCATAGGATGAATGATTCACCTTCTCCTATGCCATATGAGTAGGATGAGTGGTTCACCTTCTCCTGTCGATGCCCCAACATACATCCTACCCATGGAGTCCGAGACCCATGAGAAGTACCTCTCATCTGACCAATGAGTTGGGAAAAGTGGTTAGGGACCATAGCACTACCAATGGACGCATTGTGTACTGTTGTACTCCATATGACTAGGATGCATGGTGTTCAACAACTTGATCTAGGATCAAGGACTAACTTGGATCAATGGAGAGTGGTAAGGTCTTGTGACTCACTCTCAATCACTTCTTCATTATTACTTCATGGTTCAGCAGAGCAGTGATGATAGAGATGGTACATGTGATAGGATGGCATATGGATTGGCTGGTGGAATTCTCCCTAGTTGAAGGAGAGTGTTAAAATTGGCAACTAGGACCAAATTCCACCTTCGGACAGCTCATATGATGGAGATGATTATTGCATTGAATTCCTCTCTTCAAGAGGTCCAAGTTTGATATAAAGATCACTCATTCGGACAAGCAAAAGTGTGATTTTGAATTTATTCTCTCACATGTACCAATTGTTAAGGTCCGCCTCAGCGTAATGTAGGCTCAAGAAGCCCAATAGATGTGTCTCTTCACCCACATCAAAGTGTATAAATAGAAGAGACCTCTCTCTTCATTTGGACATCACTCACTCAATAATTCTTCTCTCTCCAAAATAGATTGGTTCGTACAGCTTGGGGATCATCTCTCTCTCTCTCTCACACGTGCGGCTAGGAGGACTATTTTTCTGGGCTGAAATAGGACGAAAATTTCAGAACTGTTGACCACTGCTATTTTGACCAAGTTTGACTGGGTTTTCTGGGGCAGAATTTCTCTCTTGAGGCCGCAATAATTGGCACAAAAATCGAGGTGTTTGGAACTATTTGACTATTGTTGACTTCAAGGGTATTTGACCACAAGGCTAACTGTTGTTTGACCAAGTTTGACTAGCATTTGTGGGACTATTTTGGGTTGACTTTGACCCTTGATGGAGGTTGAATTAATCTACCTTTGACCAAGCTTCAAAGGAGGTGACTTGTTGATTTGACCAGCATTGACTTTCTGGTTAGGGTTGAAGTTTGACTGCAGTTCACTGCAGAATTTCACAAGGTTGATTTGACTTTGTATTAGGCTAATCTATTTTACTTTTGTACTCTCTCTGCTGGACTATTGAATAATAATCAGAAGATTTGATCAAAGGGTTTTCCCCACATTGGGGTTTTTCCCTCGCATCCGCCAAATCTAGTGTCCTTTTGTCTTAACTTGTCTTCTGCACTTGTATTTATGTTCTATCTACATTTACTGTCAATGTGATTAATGGTTAATGAGATTGCTACTGGAAATTATTGAAAATTATCATTGGGTTGCTAAAGGAACATTGAAGTAAATTGTGCTAAGCATAGAACATACCATTTTTATCTATAATTGACATATGAGAACCCTTCTATTTGAGAATGATGTTGTATTGGTTGTACAATTATGAATACCTCCCTAGTTAAGAGGGAGTGTTGAAAATGTAACAAATAAAGAAGAAAAGAACAAGTTATTATTATTAAAGCATGGGTTTCATGCTTCTTATTGACGGTTTTCTAGGTAAAAGCATGTTCTTCATGCTTCTAGGGTTTGTTAGGTCTTAGGATTTATTGTCATGAATCAAAGAGTCAACACCATGTTTATAAAACCCTTCCGGGCAAAATGTATCTTGTAAAATAATTATTTTTGAGTCTAGAAAGTCCTCGAAACTCCAAAAGTACAAGTCAGCCCTGGAAGCTTCAAGTCGGAGGGAATTTGTCCCCTTGGAAAGGCTATATAAAGGAGCAGTTCGACCTCATTTGAGACTCACTCACCAACAAGTTCAATCTCAAAAAAAGAAGTTTGATCCATAGTTCGGAAGCAAAAGAAAAGAAGAGCAAAGGTTTAGGAGGAAAGACGGAAGAAAATCTTGTTTTTGGGCTAATCTTTGTCACACGTGCGAGCATCTAGGGTTTTTGCAGCTACAAAAAGGGTCGAAACTGTAGGTCCGAATTGCAAGAGAGCAAAGTGCAGTGTCTTGTTGTTGGAGGAGAGAATATTGTATCTTGACCTTGTTGACCTTGGGAGGAGATAACGAGGATCTCTTGAAGAAGTTGAATTAGGGTTTCTACATCGGCTACAGGGCCGAAGTTGCAAGTTGAAATTGTTAGACGAAGCTGCAGGATCGAAGTTGCAGGTCAAAGTTGCAGTTGGAAGCTAGTTGATGCAGGATTGAGTTGTGACCTTGGAAGGGATGACTTAGTACTTAGAGGAGGACTTGGTCTAGGGTTTGGGTCTTTGTGGTCTTATTTGAAGCAGATTCTATAAGAAGAGAAGAGTTTATGGGTTTTCCCCTTGGAGGGGTTTTGCCCTAGCTGAGAGCATAATTTATGTGTCCTCTATTGCTACTATTTGTGTTCTTGATATTTGTTTGATGAAACGATCTAAATAAAGAACATAAGAAGACTAACAAAGTTAACAAACAAAAATTAAGGTTAAGGAAAATTGATTTAATCAACTACCACTTTGAATTTCTAACACATAGCAAGCAAATTATAGAGTACCAAATCAAAGGGAGGAGATTCCCAGAAGAAGAAGCTATATGGGAGTCAAATTCAATTTTAATAAAATGCCCATGTTATCCGCTCAAGTAGCCAGTGACATAAAAAACACTTTCCCCTTTCATGCTTTAGATATAACCATGCTTTAGTTCACTTCGTTGAAGAGTACTTTTTGGAATCCATAGTTTACTATTCAAAGCTTACTCTCTATTTTTGAAGTAACCTAAGTCATCAAGTGTACCCCTCTTATATTTGCATGTACATGCACACACATCAAAAATCACTCTAAAGGTCAAAAATAGGAGTTGAGCTACCAAATTTGACTAATTTGTTGCCCCAACATGATCCCTTCTTATCATACACACCAAAAATCACTCCAAAGGCCAAAAATAGGTGTCGAGCAACCAAATTTGAGCAATTTGTTGCCCCAACACGATCCGGAGGCATGTTTCCATTTTCTTTGAGCACTATTATACCACCGAATTTTGTCATTGGGATGCTAAGCCAAGCTTGTAGTGCTTCAAGTTGCAAGCGCAACTGAAGTGTATTTTTTCATATCTACTCAAAGAAGCGCAAAAGGTTAGAACTAAGCAATTACAATTATTATAATTTATGACCATCAAGACTATATATTTATTATGACCCTCTTACAGGATGAATTTCAACACCTAAATGATTTGATGTATGTTCACTACAATCTCAATTATGGCTGAGGCATTGTGAGAAAATACTTATTGCAGAAGTCGTTCCCTTGGACGATGGGAAGGAGAAACAATAGGCACAAGGGGCAAGGGAGCAGGAGGAACAACAATACAGGGAGCAAAGAATCACCTTGACACCTTAAAGGGTGATGGGGCAGCCTTAGCACCACCTTCTACATAGATTGGTACACTTACACCCACTAATCACTATCAAAGGGATGATGTAGGACCTCTAGTGGAAAATGAGCCATGGCCTTTTTCCCTAAAAGGGAGAGAAGGAATTGATACCTCACTACTAGATTTTCCATTGTATATGACTCATGATGATGAGATATAGTTATATATATTTTATGTCATTTTGTGTTGGTATTCAAATTTTGAGTCCTTGACTAGACAACTATCAAGGTTCAATATCAACTTTGATGTGTCATTTGGCATCAACTACATCATATATATTGATACATGCATGCCACAATTTATAGATTTCTACCATTTTTTCCCAATGTTTTCGATGTCCCAATGTCCATACCCTCGATGATTTTTCCTAATGGTGATCCCAAGGAGAGTGCCAAGAAGTGAACATTCCCCCCACCCCTCGCCTTGATATGATGCCAACTCACAAGCAAGGGGGTTGCAACTCCCACTATATTTGGCACATTGCATGCGCTCCCATCACTTCATCAATCATGGCATGAAGTCGACACGAAGTTAAATGCCATTTGAATATTGCAAGTGACATAGGGAGGTACAGGAGGACTCAACAGGAGAATTCTATCAAATTGGCAAAAGTTGGATGAAATTGACAGTATAGACCGCAAGCTAATCATTCTAGCCAAGAGATCAGCCAACATCTCCTTCTCCTCTAATGAGGATAGTGACCAGCCAGCACGGATGCTTAGAGATTCTACCCAATAGTTGTTATGACTCACTGGTTTTTTTGTTTGCAGCACTAGTAGACTTTTTTGTCTTCTCATGTCAATGCATGTCAAGCTCTAGCATAGCGAACCTGTTTTTATAAGTTTTTATTTACAACATGCTCTAGTTAGATGAGGTCTTAGCAACCACGAGACCCTGAACTTATGTTATTGGTCTGGTTTCCCTTTGGGCAAACCAGTGGTTAATGCAAAGTGCCTAACTTCAAAACAAAACAAAAAACAATGGTTTCCTTGAAAGAAAGGGAGCACCCTACTCGTTTAAAAACAACAACATCTTTCCAATTCATGAACATGCTAAACACTACACAAAAAATGCCAAACTAGGTACAAAATAATGCCCCTGTTTAAATCCAAAAACAACAATAAATCAAGATGTCGAACAAACATTATCTTCATGCTAAATTTGGAAACCAAAGTGAGTGTTCTTATTGTCTTATTAGCTTGCCGAATTTATCATAGAACAAACTCGTTTTTCTCTTTCATCCAATGCTCCACCAAGCTTTTGAGCCGTGAGGATGTGGGAGTAGGGAAATGCATACAAGGGATTTGTAGAAGTACCCTCCAAATTTTATAGAATGTCGAAGGGGGTGTCGAAGTCTTCAACATGGCAAAACCCTCCAAGAATACTAAAAAATTTAAACTAGAATAAATGGGAATCAAAACATGTATCACTGAATTTTATAATCTTATACATAATAATATCACATAAAAATTAATAAATCATAAATTAAAATTCATAAGTCATCTATAGATTATCACCACTGTATTTCTCATTATATTTAGAAAATTCAAAATTCTAAGGATATGGATCTAAGTCTCAAGATAAGTTCGTAACTAATACAAGTTTACAACACATGTCATTGGTCAAGTAAAAAAAATGAAATACAACCATATTGAAATGAAAATTGTGTTCTCTTAATTTAATACTCAAGAATTAAAGAGTCAAGTCCATCAAACCAAAAACTAACTAAAAGAGAAAGAAGTAGAACATGACAAATGAGCATCATTACTCAAGGAAATGCCACACTACTCTCTGCATCCAATTGTTGCACAACAGAATCAAAATGAACCATGGGAAAGAAACTATTTAAATTAGAACCCTCTACATTCCCAATCATACTCAATTGCACACCAACCAACCTTAGTTGTGCCTCATCGTGTCCATCCTCCTCATCTACCTATGCATTATCCTTTGGATCAACACCCTAGCATGTTGGTCCCTTCAAATACCCAAGTGTTTGCCCATGCTCAAGATGTAGGGTATTATGCAAATTGAATAGTTTCTTTGCTCTTCTAGAGGTAACTAAGTTCCTCCTAATAGCGTGGATGAAGATATATGTGGACCAATACCTCTCTGCTACAAAGGAACCAACTATCTGAGACAACAAGTGAATAGAGAGATGTTTGGGCTCTAGAGCTCCAACCCTATGCATCCTACACAAACCAATCGAGTCATCCTAGACTAGATAGTTGCAATCTTTGTCAAAAATCTGCATGTTGAAGTGTCATTAAGACCTACAAACTAAAAAAATTGACTTTGAAGTTTCTTCCCTTCATCCTTATTGTACATTTTTGCAATTTCATCTCCTAAACCATTCTTTACCTCAAGATCATCAATGGGAGGAATTCTCCTTGGCCTTTCCACATACCATTTTGGGTTAAGTGCATATGATGCCATGTATTGGTGTGTTCATGCAATCCCATCTATGTTAAACGATGTGTTGAAGCTAGGTCGTATAGAACTCTTATGAGGACCTCTAGCAAATGGCCACCCTCACACATCCCAACATGCCATCAAAAGTCTCATAGATTTATCCAATACTAAGAACATCCAAATCAGTGTTATGAATAACCTCCACAATAAGGGCCATGAATGACACCAAATAACCATAATCTTCCCACCAATCATTGTCCAACACCTAAATCCTAACCTTCTTCCCCAATCTATCAGGATTTCGACCACCTTGCCCATTTTGAACTCACGACCAAGGACTACAATGATGGTTGTCCCTTCAATATCCTCTCCAATAAGAGAAAATAGCTAGCAGATCTATTATTAGTGGGCTTCATGAATTCGTTCCTTGTGAGATCTTTGTGAATGGTTAAGGAGGTGTGGTGATTGTAGATAAACATGTGCACATCTCTAGCAGTTGTCACCAAGTTCAACACCCACTAAATTTTTCCATTGTTCTTCAATGCTATAGATGTTGTTATCTTTCAAGGTTACGCCAAAAGTGTTTACACCGTGTTTGGGGGTGCTTCATGAGATTTGGGGTACATGGAGTATGATTAGCCCTTGGATGGACCATCATAAATTTGCAAATTAGAGATGGCTTACTCATGATTGGTTGACCTCAATTGGATGTCTGCATGAAAATCTTCCTTAAGGCATTGGAAATCATCATACAGCGTGGTGACATTCTACATTTTGGCCATGTGGAGGAGGTTGATTGCTTGGAGAACGTCCTATAATGTAAGATGAGCATTTGGCACTCATATGGAGGGTATTGAACCCTAAACAACAAATGGTCACTTGGATGCTTGCATTGAGGCATGGAGTTGACTTGGAGATGCATAGGTTGTGACAGTGTTCATGCAATGGGAATGAACCCAATGGACTACATGGCTTAGGGGGATTGTTGGAGTCATTGGATGTTTGTACGAGGAACATTAGGCACATATCATGGAGCACTCTTGAATTAGAGTCTTGCTCATGTATGATATAACCTTGGAGAATGACATGTGCACCCTTGGAGTGTAGTGCCTTTGTAGGTTGCTTGTAAGGGCTTAGACCCACATATGTATTGTTGGCCTTCCTTACCTCTCTTATGCATAGAGGAAGGAGAATCATTTCATCATTCCCATTCTTGTTCAATATCTTGCGTTAGAGATGTGACTAAGAGGAGCGCATTAGTCGTCCCCTCTTTGTGCATCTTCATTTGTACTTTATCTCTTGTAATGGAGTCACTAGGGTTTCTTGGAGCTTTTGGGGCATCTTGAATTCTAGAGTTAGGGTTTTCTCCCTTGGAGATTAGGGTTTTGGGATGACATGTAAATGCGATACTTGTTTGTCAAAGATTATTGGTGTGAGCTATGGTTTTCATTGTTTCCCCTAACTAGGGTTTTGGAGAGATAAAGGATTGCACTAGCCTTGGGATGAGACTATGGTATGTACATGAACTTCATCTTTATACATGTATATATGAAGTTTTCAACTGTTCAAAATTGTCTCTACTGGAACTTTGATTTTCAGCCATCTATTTCTTCATGTTCTGGTGATTTGCAGCACTTATATGTTGGGCTGATTTGACATAAGTTAAGACCGAAATTGTTAAGTGAACCAAACCACCTTCTAGACCTATAGGCATTACGGGAGTAACCAAACTTCAAAGTTACATTGCGCCAGCTGAAGTGAGTTAGGTGAAGGGCCAATAGCTGTTTCTGATGGGTCAAGCTCACTCATATCAATCTTTTCTCTTCGGAGATACCAATAGCAACTTCCAGAGTTTCCTAACATTAATATTGAAGTTAGGGCAGATTTGTTGTTTTATTTACAGCAGCCATAAAATGAAGTTCAAATCTGTTTTATGCATAATAAAATTGCCTTAATGGGCTTGTTGGCATACTTGGTACCTTCTCTTGAATTGCCTAATGGATTGGGGTTGTTAAGAGCTAAAATAGTGTCCATGTTGCTGCTGCTTTATTTCCATTTCATACAGCATAAGGCTGAAAATTCAGAGGGTTAAGATGTGAGAAGCATCTGGGAAAGAGGTGAAATTTCTGTTTTGCATTAAAAGTCAAAGAAAACAGAAATTTCCACAAATGTCACAATTATGTTAATGAGTGCATGTATACTAATATCTGTCCACCCATCCATCACAATAGAGCATGCCTCCGTCACCCATGTCTGTTCCAATTGTGCCCTTTGCACGTGAATGTTTGATACTTGACTTTATAAAATTGTTGTTCGTAGCTTCTATTCACCAGGGGGTTACATCTGAGGGTCTCATTGCTGCAGTTGATCAGATAATTTCTTTATAATAAGAAGATTGAGCAACACGGAAGGAAGTTCCATAAGCAAAAAGAGATTTGCCAATGGCATCATCTGTGTCATATCGTCACTAAATATTATACATCCCAGCACGTGACACCTATTGCACAAGAACATGTAGAACCCTTCTTTTCTGATGAAGCAATCCCAACCACTGATGGTAGAGGCATAAGTGTGTATGGGTTGGGATGGGATGACATTTCTGCTAGAAAAAAGTCCCTTCTGCATCCGCTATCCTTTGCAGCCTCAAAACTTCAGATTTTTGAACTGCTGTCAGCTTCAGGCATACTTTAACTCCTTTGCCCAGAATCCCCAAAATGTTGCCTAACTCTGGTATAACTGCCAACGCAAGGATGGCCACAAATATTGCAAGTGGAATCATGTGTGCCACCACTAGCCTTCAACCTATTTTTTGCTTGTTCAGTTGGATATAACAGACAGGGTTTTTAAGGATTGAATGATCCCTTCACATAGTGCACAAATCTTTTGGTTGGCAGTACTTGGCTACAGATCTTGACCCCTGCTCATGCTTGTTTCCCTTGTGTTTGTTTCTCCCATTTCTCCCCACATTTTCATGTTCTTCTGCTTCAATATCATAGTCACTATCACTGATTGTGCTGCTGGTGTTGCCAGAATGACTCATTTTCAGGATATGTAATCGATTTGCTTAGTTTTAGAAGGCAACCCGGAACAAGGAATTGTAGGTACAGGGTATAGCATATTATCATTGAATGAAACAATTTTCACGCTTGTAGGGTCTGAAATTTCAAATAATAATCATATTAAATTTTATAACCATAACCATTGATAACCGCAATCTGAACAATGAACATTGAAAGCTGAAATTGCAAATATGAATATCATTCATTAACACAGAACAATAAAAGAAATTGTTATGCTACCTCCAACAGCTCCAGCAGTCAACAATATCCAACACTGCCCACAGGTCTAGCAGCCCAAGATGTCCATTGTCCACTGGTCCAGCAGCCAACAACTTAACAGCAATGTCTCCACTGTTGAGCGCTCTCAACTGTCAAAAACTTGAATCTCGAACAGCCAATAGTCAATGGGTTGTGTTCCTAGTCTCCAGCAGCCAAGCAGATTGAGGTCTACAGTCTACTCTCCTCACATGGCAATAATCCCGCAGGTGGAGGACCAACATCTACCATCTGTCAAAGCTCAAACTGTTAAAATTGCCAACTAGGGCCAAACTCCATGTGGATCATCATATGGCAGCTGATATTTTTCTTGGATCCCTCTCATCAAGAGGTACAAGATTGATCTAAAGATCATCCGATTCCGATAAGTATTCATGGAGTTATGAATTTATTTGTGTTAAAAGAAAATTCGTCAAAGTCGACCAGCAACCAAATAAACCCCACATGTGCTCAACGTTTTAGTATAAAAGGAGATGACTTGATAGTCATTTCTACACACACTTCTATCTTGATTTCTCTCCACTTGTCTTGGGTTTTAGTGGAAGAGAAATCTAGGAGTGGTAGCCCTAGACGTTGGAGGAATGAGGCTGCCCTAGCTGCAGTCAAGAAGAAGAAATACGCTGCCCTAATCTAGAGGATGCAGTCATGAAGAGAAGCCCTAACAATATCAAGGAGCCCTAACTTATACGCTGGTCTCTACACAAGTCTAGAAGGAGGCCTACAACCCTAGATGCAGATGGAAGGCAGCCCTAACGCAGACCCTAAAGGCTGCCCTAAACGCTGATCTAATCCAGCCCTAAACGTTGGTCTAATTCAGCCCTAACCGTAGTCAAACAAGAGAGTCTTAGCTGCAGCATGAAGGGTCAAAGGGACATCGTGTAGGCTGCCCTAGACAACGTGAAGGGTTGTGTGGACAGCAGAGTCTTAGCCATCGTATAAAGGGTCAAAGGGACAGCGTGGAGGCTACCCTAGACAGCATGAAGGGATGTATGGATAGCAACTTCTCAAGGGAGGTAAGCCGCACTCTTTTCAAGGACTGTCGCCGAGTTTAGAGGTGGTTGTTAGGGTACAATTGATGCCCTAACCAGAGTTGCAGAACTACAACAGTGCACCTGCATTCAAGTATAAGTATGAGGATAATTTGATGATGAGAATGTTGTTAGAAGAATCAGTGTAAGCATGTACAGCTTGGAAAGCATAACAAGTTGTGATGGGACAGCAGTTGTGACATGGCAGCAAAGGTACATAGTGCTGCAAACTCATTGGACAGCACAATGATGGGACAGCAGCATGTTGGGACAGCAGCATGTTAGCACAATGATTAGGACAGCTATGACATTGTGCAGCGATGGCACAATATGACAGCAGCAACAGCAAGTATATGGTGGATGTACATAGTGGTATGGTACGTGGGACAACTGTATTTCGTGCAGCAAGTTCATGGTGCTGCAATAGTATGGTACATGGGACAGCAACAACAACAAGGTGCAGCAAGCATAGTGCTGCAAGCACTTTGGGACAGCAGTATGGTACTTGGTGCACCAAGTTCACAAAGCAGCAATGGTGCTTGCTAGTGCAGCAGTGGCACAAGGTACAGTGGTGCAGCAGTGGCACAAGGTACAGCAGTGCAGCAGTATGATGTGTACAGCATGGTCATAAGGTCCAGCATTGTGATGATGGGTGCAACCAGTGTTTTAAAAACCGGCCACAAAAACCGGTTACCGGTCTGACCGGCCGGTTAGCAAGTCCGCCGGTCAGAACCGGCCTAAAAACCCGGTCAGACCCCCTATTTCGCCCAAAATTTGCCCTAACCGGTCCAAAATCGGCCGATTCCGTCCTAAACCGGCCGGTTTATGGTCATGCCCATCGAAACATAAGAAAACGGTTTTCAGATTGTGGTTTAGGGGTTTTGGGGGGGAGGTAAAGGTGTTTTCCCTCCAAAAACACCCTCTCCTTCACTATAAGAGACCTCTCTCACTCTCATTTGTCTCACACAACTAATTTGGAGTGTTTGTGAGTGTTTGTGAGTTTGTTTGTGAGCTTGGAGAGTGTGGAGTTTTTGCTGAAGTAGTCATCTTGGAGTTGGAGTTGGAGCTATTTTGGAGATAGTGTGTAGCTGTCAGTGGAGTTGCCATCTTCAAGAGGAGGCTAAGGAAGCTAGTTTGCATTTCCAGGTAAGGATTTGTACTTGAAAATTACTTATTTGACTGTTGTCCATGAATTAATTTTTTTATGTGTTATAAACTTCTCACTTCTATGATCTACCATCCAGGGAGTCATCATGCCTCCAAAAGCCAGAGATACTGCATGGGATCATTGTGATATGATTGATGGCAAAATGATCTGCAAATATTGCCAAAAATCCATTCAAGGAGGGGGTATTAACAGGTTCAAGCAACACTTGGCTGGGATAGGAGGCCATGTAACGCCATGTGGAGCACCAAATGAAATAATAGGGCATATTAGGGCAGAATACCGTCAGAAGTTTGAGACTCGAGTCATTGAACCAATAGAGAAGTTAGTGACTGCAAAGTTTGGGAGTGGAGACTCAACCAAGTTACCAACTGAGTTTGATCATGATGACTGAGACTCATGAGAAGTTTCAACTTCAAGTGATAATGTTGATCACTATTATAGTATTACTACTATCATATATGTAGAGTCTAGACTGAAGTCTTGTAGTAGGCCACTGGCCCCATAGTTTGTAGGCTTTGTTTTTGCACTCTAGAGGCCATTTAGAGCCTCACTGCTTATGTATTTTGTCAATGATATGT
>APFE031281827.1:22848-99949 GCA_000404065.3 Pinus taeda | reverse complement strand
TATTTAATGTATTTTTCTAAAACCGGTTCGTTTAGACCAAACCAGTCCCGGTTAGACCGGTTCCGGTCGGTAAACCGGTTCATTAGGTGGACCGGTCCGATCACCGGTTCCGGTTTTAAAAACATTGGGTGCAACATGGTGTAGCACGGTAAGGTGCAGCATGATGACAAGATGCAACACAATGATAGGTGAAGGAGTAGCCTTGGAGAATCAATTGAAGCAGCATGTCTTCAACTGATCTCATGTATTATCTTCTTAGAGATGATCTACGCTCTTATCTAGATAAGTCAAAGTGTTGACTTTTGTTGTAAATGTACTCTCTCTCTCTTTCTCTCTGCTAAACTATCGAAGAACATATAAGAAGAATTGATCAAGGGTTTCCCCACATTACGGTTTGTCCATGACTAGCGCCATATCTTGTGACCTCTTGTCTTAGCTTGTCTTCTGCGATTTATGTTATGTTCTATCTGCAATTTACTTTAATGCTGATGTGATTGCTAATCTGGAAAAGATATTGAGTTAACTATGAAAATTGAAATAAATTGCTCTAAGCATAGAACATACCTAAAATTTAACATGGTATCAGAGCTGAGGTGAAGACAAAGCCCAAGCAAGAGTGAAAGAGCAATCACCAAAGACAATTGAGAAAGGACAACAGGATCAATGGATTCCTCATCCCTCTTCAAATTCACCAAGGGTGAAATCAAAGTAGAGAATATTATCAGAATGGCGCAGCGAAAGCTTCTGATGGCCTACCTAAAGATCACTTCAATGGGAAGCATGGATCTAAGGGTGGAAGGAAAGGCAAATGCCTTGTTTGTAATAAGTTCGTCCATTATGTGAAGGAGTGTCTGAATGGCAGGGGCACATCACTTGATGAAGAAAACAATCATTCCAGGGACATCTTCAATGATCGAAGCAATGACAAGTAATGCAAATCATCAAGGAAACGGCCGACTCTTCATAGAAAGCAAGAAACCCCAAGTATGAAAAATCAAATGTTGTTTCTGACAATATAAAGAAGCGTTATCTTGTATTGGCCCTCTCCTTCCGATTCTATGGGAATCTGGCTTATTGATTGTAGTGCTTCAAGGCACTTCATCGGATAGAAGGGTGATCTCTCTAATTTAGTAAAGATGGAAACAATCGTGGGATTATACTTGGAGCCGATGCCACCTGTCCCGAAAAGGGTGTAGGGAATGTTACCCCTCAATTGGATGAGGATAACTCGATTCATTTACAAGAATCTCTTTTATGTACCTAATCGCAAGAAGAACCCGGTGTCCATTTCGGCAACGGAAGTCAAAGGTTTCAAAGTGGCAATCATCGATGGAAAGGTACGTGTTTGAAAATAGAATTTTTCAAAGATGCTTTTACTCATGGGTTCAGGATTGGCAATTTGTATCAAGTTGCAAGATGGTCCATTGGGGACCATGTCCATTGACACATCTCATCTATAGCACCGGAGGTCTGCTTATTATGGGCCCCTACCCGATGTGAGTTAGATAGTGACCAGGATGCCTGAATTCAAGAAGAGCATGAAGGTACATGTTCGAGATGTACCGAAGGCAAATCTTACAAGAGGACCATTCCCCTCATGTAGCAGGTACACAGGTTTGGAACAACCTGAGGGGTTTGAGATTCATGATCGGGAATCTCATGTATGCAGGTGGAAGAAATCCCTCTGTGGCTTGAAGCAAAACACCCCGGGAGTAGTATGAGAGGACTGATAGCTATTTCATAAAGTTGAGATGCACTAGGAGTGAAATAGATCCAAACCATTGCTCGAAGGTTGTGGATGATAGACCTCTCATACCGGCACCTTTTGAGGACGACCTATTTCTAACAAGTGCAGACCCTCTCATTTGCAGAAGTAAAAGGGAGTTGGATACCGGATGTGGAATGGTAAACTGCAAGCCCGTGACTACCTCAAGGATCTTAACTTTCAGAAGCTATATGGTAGTGATGCCGAACCATATTTGGGAAATGCCTTTGAGTTTCATAAACTCATTCATGTTGATGTTCTTAGTGAACTTCCGTCCAGACATATGTTTTGCAATTAGCATGATGAGCTCATATATGGTTGAGCCTCACTGGATTGGCGCCAAGAATATTCTGAGATATCTTCAAGGCACAATCTCTCATGGATTGAGATACATTGTCGGAAATGTGAAGCTGCATGATTATTTGAATGTTGATTGGGCAGGCAGTGTGGAGGATCAGAAGAGCACTTCTGAGTGTTGGTTCTCTTTGGGTTCTGCTTCGATATCCTGGATGAGCAGGAAGCAGAAGTCGGTTGCTATAAGCACCGCTGAGACCGAATACATAGCTATGAGTATGACCTCATGTGAAGCTGTCTGGTTGCAGAAGCTCTTCAGCGCTCTGTTTGTACACATGATGGATACCACCATGATCTTCTGTGTCAACCAGAGGGGGATTCGATTATTGAGAAATCCCATATTCTATGATTGCTCTAGTATATAGACATCAGATACTATCTTATTTGGGATATGGTACGTCAATGAGCGAGGAGGCTCTATCGCATTAAGACTGATGTACAGGTTGCAGACATTTTGTCAAAGCCCCAGGGAAAGGTCAAATTTGTGACTTTCCCGAACAACTTGGAGTCGTTGAGAGACCTTCTTATGAGGGTCCTGCATGTTGCATGCATTGAGCTTTGGGAGCTCAAGGGGGCTTGGGGTACTATCAGAGCAACACACGACCATTGGGCGACTCAACCTCCCCTAATGGTGCACTGTGTACAAGGTGGATGGCTCAGCCTTCCCCTATGATACCCGAGGCGACTTAGGGACAAGATGAATAGTTCTCTTGTCGAGGAATCCTACCCATGCAGTCTGGGACTCATGGGAAGTACCTCTCATCTAGCCAATGAGCGGGGAAATGGGGTTAGGGACCATAGTAGTACTATCGATGGATGCATTGTTGTATCTATTGTACTCCCTATGCTAGGATGACCTCCATTGATCTAGGATCAGTATGAGTGGTTTGAGACACTCTCTTGTGATATTGATCTGGGATCAATGAAACTGACTTCGGGTCAGTAAGAGTGGTATGACACACTCTCTTCATATGGAAC
This sequence comes from Pinus taeda, assembly GCA_000404065.3. NCBI lineage: Eukaryota > Viridiplantae > Streptophyta > Pinopsida > Pinales > Pinaceae > Pinus > Pinus taeda. Next base: position 96,852 of record APFE031281827.1, on the reverse strand, counting down.
TGACTTTGGGTCAGTGGAGAATGGTATGAGACATTCTCGATCAATTCTTCTTCTTCATGGTTCAGCAGAGCAGAGCAGTGCAGGGCACTGATGGCAAAGATAGTACAGTCGGACAGATGGATCAACGGATGGAGTGCTCCCTAGTTGAGAGGGAGTGTTAAAATTGGCAACTAGGGCCAAACTCCATGTGGGTCATCTTATTTATGGCAGCTAATATTTTTCTTGGATCCCTCTCATCGAGAGGTATAGGATTGATCTAAAGATCATCTGATTCCGATAAGTATTCATGGAGTTATGAATTTATTTGTGTTATAAGACAATTCCTCAAGGTCGGCCAGTGACCAAATAAACCCCACATGTGCTCAACGTTTTAGTATAAAAGGAGATGACTTGATAGTCATTTATACACACACTTCTATCTTGATTTCTCTCCACTTGTCTTGGGTTTTAGTGGAAGAGAAATCTAAGAGTCGTAGCCCTAGACGTTGGAGGAATGAGGCTGCCTTTTCCGCAGTCAAGAAGAAGAAATATGCTGCCCTAATCTAGAGGACACAGTCATGAAGAGAATCCCTAACGATATCAAGAAGGAGCCCTATCCTATACACTGGTCTCTACGCAAGTCTAGAAGGAGGCCTACAACCCTCGATGCAAATGGAAGGCAGCCCTAACGCAGACCTAAAAGGTTGCCCTAAACGCTGATCTAATCCAGCCCTAAACGTTGGTCTAATTCAGCCCTAATCACAGTCAAACAAGAGAGTCTTAGCCGCAGCATGAAGGGTCAAAGGGACAGCATGTAGGCTGCCCTAGACAGTGTGGAGGGTTGTGTGGACAGTAGAGTCTTAGTCGTCATATAAAGGGTCAAAGGGACAACGTGGAGGATGCCCTAGACAGTGTGAAGGGATGTATGGACAGCAACTTCTCAAGGGAGGTAAGCCGCACTCTTTTCAAAGACAGTTGTCGAGTTTAGAGGTGGTTGTTAGGGTACTTTTGATGCCCTAACCAGAGTTGCAGAACTACAATAGTGCACCAGCATTCAAGTATAAGTATGAGGACAATTTGATGATGAGAGTGTTGTTAGAAGAATCAGTGTAAGCATGTATAGCTTGGAAAGCATGGCTGGACAGCTTGGCAAGCATGGCTGGATAGCATGACAAGCATAGAAAACTGTGATGGGACAGCATTTGTGACATGGCAGCAAAGGTACATGGTGCTCCAAACTCATTGGACAGCACAATGATGGGACAGCAGCATGTTGGGACAGCACAATGATTAGGACAGCTATGACATTGTGCAACGATGGCACAATAGGACAGCAGCAACAGCAAGTACATGGTGGATGTACATAGTGGTATGGTACATGGGACAACTGTATTTAGTGCAGCAAGTTCATGGCGCTGCAATAGTATGGTACATGGGACAGCAACAACAACAAGTCACAGCAAGCATAGTGCTGCAAGCACTTTGGGACAGCAGTATCGTACTTGGCACAGCAAGTACACAAAGCAGCAATGGTGCAGCAAGCACGTGGGTGACAGCATGGTGCAGCAGTGGCACAAAGTACAACAATGCAGCGTAAGGTGTAGCAATATGATGTGTACAGCATGGTCATATGGTCCAGCGTTGTGATGATGGGTGCAGCATGATGACGAGATGCAGCACAATGATAGGCAAAGGAGTCACCTTGGAGAATCAGTTGATGCATCATGCAGCATGCCTTCAGCTGATCTCATGTATCATCCTCTTAGAGATGATCTATGCTCTTATCTAGATAAGTCAAAGTGTTGACTTTTGTTGTAAATGTACTCTCTCTCTCTGTGCTGAACTATTGAAGAACATATAAGATGAATTGATCAAGGGTTTCCCCACATTGGGGTTTGTCCCTGGCTAGCACCACATCTTGTGTCCTCTTGTCTTGGCTTGTCTTCTGCGATTTATGTTATGTTTTATCTGCAGTTTACTTTAATGTTGATGTGATTGCTAATTTGGAAAAGATATTGAGTTAACTATGAAAATTGAAATAAATTGCTCTAAGCATAGAACATACCTAAAATTTAACACAAACCCTCACACACAACCGCAGCTCGACCCCTATCAGGAAACCACATTCAATCCCTCTCACACAACTGCAGCTTGACCCCTCTCAGAACGCAATGCTTGACTGCCTTCTCACGCAGCCACATGCAACATTGGACCCCTCTCGAGTTCTCACCGCAGAGACAAAGGAAAATGTTGGGTGGCAGATGTCCAAATGAGAAATGACAAATCAGAGACAGAGGAGAAATCACATGCTATGGCAAGGAGAATGAACCAATGACTAAAGTAAAGAGTAGATTAGGCTAAATTTTAATTATATATAGTCATTTTTCTTTCTTTTTTAATTATTTTCCCCAAACTTTAGTCAACAGGGACATGAAAGTGCTAGATTTTGGGAGGAAACATTCCTTCTTTTGAAAGGAGCATTCCCTTTGTGTGTTTGTATGCATTCCCTTCAAAAGGGAAAGTCTGGGAACACACCCTTTTTAGTACCCACATCACAGAAGCATGGGAAGTGCATCCCCTACCCCTGGGAATTTGTCCCCCATGTAACACTACTTGCATCCACCTGCTAAGTTAGGCAACAAGAAGGAAGCACCTCTTCTATGCTTATCTTAATATAGTGCTAAACTTCTTGCATGCAAGAGGCTGAACTAAGTTTGATCCAATACTGAGGATAAGGTTACCATTCTTCCTGGAATATACACTGTAAAATATTTGATACTAGCATACACTTGGTCAGACTGGTAAGTAACATATTGGATCTGCCTATTACGCAAGATGTAACCGTGTTTAAGACATAACCATGATTTTGTCTTCCTATACAGCGCTGAATCCGAGTTTAGGGTGCTAGGCTGCTAACATCTGAAAATTATAGGTTTAATCTCAGCAAGTATAAATACATATTATTGAACAGGTCGGTTCCATTTTAACAAAGAATAGCACTTTAATACACAAGTTTGGCTCACAAATTAACTCAGGTCAGCCATCCACATTCATATGCTAAATTAAACTGAAAATACAGTACTCACTTTTGCCTTAACAATTACAGAAAATTGACAAGTCTCCTTGGGAAAGATAAAAAGCCCTATTCCAATTGTAACATATGCTAAACAGCAATGGTGAGCTTTGATAAATTAGGTATTAATCTTGAATGCATTCACTTTCATACAAGGTGTTGATCTCATAGTCGTAGCAATCCAGGAGTTAGGCCTATTCTTAAGCAAATCTGGGAATTAGGGCACTACAATAAGGTTGTGTTGGGCATCACTATCATGTTCTCCTCAGAGAAAAGAGATGCTGCATTTAGAATTCAACGGAATGCTAGATCCACACCTTTCTTTATTCAACTTCCAACTGGAAAAGTCCTGCAACACTCTGAATGAAAACTTGACCCCAGTAACTGTGTTGGGATCCATTTCCATCCACGCATTCTTCACATGGTTCCCTTCCTAACCTGTTCACATTCTTGGTGAGCATGCATCTTCAAAAACCCTCCTCTGCATTTAATCCCGGTGCAAATCTGGGCATTAACATTCAGTTCATTCAGATTTTGGATCCCATCACAGTTTCAAGTTCCAACAGCTCATCAAGTGGTAATGATATAGTTTTACAATTCTGAATCACTTTATTACTGCTTTTTAACAGAAATGTCGGAGACTAAGTTATAGATACCCAACCATGCTGCCAAAGTAGTTTCACATTGTCAATTTGTCAGTGAAATATGTCATTGCCATGGGTAAATGTAATTTAAGCTATGATGTTCAACATCAAGCATGCATACTCAGGAAGCTTTTGGCATCTAATTTATCTGATAATAGTACAGATAAAAGGAATAGGGTAAACATGATAGCAGTGTCTTAAACTATTGGCTAATAACAAACACTCGGGTGAGATCCTAAATGTAGATCAACGGAGATCTAACAGCAACGACCAGAATCAACACTGTAAACACTACAGGCTACATAGTCATCAGTCCAAGACAACAAAACTGTACAAAAACTGAGATTAAAAAATGATTGCAGTTGCTTGGGGAACTAAAGCATTGCTAAACATTCACACAAGGAAACTAAAACATGGGAATAAAGCATTTTCCCGATAATACTAATGTATCTGGCAACACCCTAACTCTCAGAAGCATTTAACTCATTACTTTTTTTAACACCTTTGCAATGTCAGACCAGAACTGATTGTTACCTTCTGTGCGAGCATTTGTCTTTTGAGTTTTGGTAAAAACAGATTTTTCAAATGCTAGCTTTGAGGCAAGGGTTGGCCAGTCATCAGAATAGTACTTAACTGCAACCCGATTTCCCTCTGAATCTAGAAGCAAAATGTTCTTGATCAGAGGACAAGATTCCTGCACAAGAAATAAATTGAAATCATCATACTACATGACAAAAAATATATATATTAAGAAACATATCACGATCTGAGACAGAATAAGGATTACAAATTTCAGCAGCCTCTAGATGTTCATACAGGCAGTTCTAACTTCTTATCTCTTCAATCATAATCTAAACACACGTGACTATCCAGGTGGAGAGGAAACAACATAAGCCACTCAAGAGACATGATACTCGAGACATTGTAGCCCTTTTGGGGGTCACCTAAGCATTCACACATACAATTGTAGTTGGTAAATAGTTTAGCTCTCACAATATTTGTATCCTTACTGTTTTCAGAAATGACATGGAGGAATTCATGGATGTTTAGATGATTTGTTAAAACTTTCAAGCCATTCAGTTAACAACAGGTAATGAGTTATAGTATGCCATTATCTGTGATAAAATATTGATATTCTACATTTGACCCTACATTAGGTCAATATTTTCCCCAATATTTTACCTTTCACAGTTTGTTTCAATTCAGAAGAGAAATGGAGAAAAGAGAGTAGCCTAGCAGTAAATATACATTGATTTGTGCTGTATTCTAAGGTACATCATCTACCATTATGGCTCCAATTAGATAATGTTTCACAAGTCCAACTCATTGCTTACTGTGTCTCCCAACCCATCCACATCTGATCAACTTGTTGAAGCGTAAGTGTTGTGGATAGGCATATTAGAGAAGGTTAAAATATAGCTGTTAAGTCATTTCCAATCCCCTCTCTTTGTCATATTGTCATATGAAGACATAATATGCAATTAAGCAATACACATGTAAATAGTTCAATGATCTCTTATTAACCCTAATTTTGAATCCTGAATGAACATATGAGTTGATGTTTGAACTTTGACATGCCACATGCATTTATGGCAGCTTATGATTAATGAGAGAATTGGTCCAATCAAGTTGGCATGAATGAGCTATTCAAGGTTTACATTATGTTATATCATGCAATTATATTTGAATATCAAAGGTTCATTTCTGGAGATGCCTGCAGAGAGACCTTGTATGGAATTTTTATGCTCACCTTTTAATATGGTTATAATTAGCATGCAATCATTTGATCTGCTATGTGTTCATGTGGCCTCCATTACTGCCATATGTTCCTACATTTTGACACAATATGTGCTCCACATGAGCCCAAGGGGTGAGAACTAGAAGCACTAGTCTACACTGATAAGTTTACTAGGGATGCCATCCATGAATGTTGGGAGGCAAACCTTAGGATTCCCTGTGAGGTTTTCCACATGATTGTAGCAATATAAAAAGCTCTGTCAGATGTCACTGCAGATGTATCAATTTCTTGCATATAAATAAAGCATTATTTAGGGGCAAAAACACAACTATGATGACCTAATCTACATAAATGTTTATCATATCAAGAATGACATTCTGTTAGCAGAATAATTTTATTTAGATACAAGGAAACAAACATCAATGTTGCCAAAGTCAGCTCAAAGTAAAACTAGGCAAGGCAGAAGAGTAGAGAGATTGACTTGGCTCAGAAAAACTTGGCAAAAACTCAGCAATTACAAGAAAAAAACAAATATAGGGCAGTTATAGGCAGGTTGGCAAGTCATACTCAGGTTGACCAAATTTGACTTGTGATTCAAATTAAGTCAAGTATAACTCACCCCCAAATTACTTTGACTCATGGTATGATTAAAAGAAAAAAAAATCACCGTCATCTGATTTCATCATCAATATATATGCTGCTGCATCCATCCTCACTACAGACAGACAGCATACAAATGTTAATTGTATTGATATAATGTTCTACAACTTCCTTGCCCACAGGTCTTCATATTAAAATGGGCAAAGTGAATATTCCTCTTAACATCTCAAAGAATCAACCGGACCCTTCTGAAAATTGACAATGAAGCCTCATCCCTGAGAAGGATGCCATGCAGAATTATAGTAAGAGGAATTGACCAGGTTGACTAGGAATAGAAATCACCTAGTTGACCCAGATCAGCCCCTAGACGGAATCAGTTTAGTCTGGAACTAGCCAGCTTCAGTCAAACCAGTCAGACCTAGCTTTGACCTGGCCAGTTATGGAAAAACTTGATCAGACCCACCAAATCTCAGTTAAACTCACCCTGGTCTGACAGGTAAACTTGTGGACCTTGTTTATAAATAGCCAGAAAAGGCCATTTCAATTTCCTTTTTCACTTGATTCTCCTTGCTTTTTCTTAGAAAGTTCATGCTCTAGCCTACTAGAGTTTTTCAATCACTAGACTAGTCAGTAGGTGCATGTAGCAATCTGCTGAGGCAAGGGAAGGGGCAGAAAAACCTTGTATTAGCTCTCAACCCTAGGCTGATATATGTCTAAGGTGTACAATACAAGGAAATGGGTATGAATATCCAAAATGGAAACATCCTAGAAACGTGACTCCACCATCACTTATATTGGAATCCTTATTATTAGAATCACCCTCTGCCACTTGTCTAGCCTTTACCTCTACCTCAATCCTTCTGGGGCATCAACCAATACCACCCAGTTTTGATGAAAATGCCTAATCCAGACCTTAAAATATGGTAGAAAAAGTTTAACATGCATAATCAATGATTTGTTTAGTAAAGGGTACATTTTTGCTAAGGCCATGACAAAGTTCAACAATCGACCTCACCAACATTGGGGTACATGATGGGCTTGGTGCTCTTGATTAAATTCCAATCACATACCCTCATACATGATAGAATTCAATGAGATGCTGCAATCCTAAAAACTGTTAAAGTCTGCAGAATTTTGAAAGGCATATGAAAGTCTACTTTTTCCATATGAAATCCAATGAGGTTGCAACCACTCTCAGACATCATGAAACAATTAAAGGTAATGTTAAAAATTTAACTTAAAGGATAAAAAGGAAAGATAATGGAAATGCCAACAAAAAGGAAAGATTAAGAACACATCAACAAAAAAGAAATATGAAGGAAATGTCAACTTTTACTTCAAGAATTTAACATTACCATTAATTGCCAGCATTTTTGGTCAAACCCAGTCAAAAACCATGTCAAACCAACTCAAAATAGGCAGATTTAGTGTTGGAAATGCATTGTGCAAACATTGATATGCCTTGAAAGCATGTTTTTGACTGTACGATCACATTTCCCACATTTGGGACATTCAAGTGGTCAAAATTTCAAATACACGTTCCAAGGTCATAGCATATGCATTTCTATATTTCCATACCAAACACGCTTGGTACAACACTTGAAGTGGCATTTTCTATGGCATAGATATATGTATTATGTCTTATGCTTTCAGATTATACATTGGAAAGTTTGTTCGTTTTGGTTCATTCCTTCTTGCCATGGTCCATGCCAATTTTGATGTATGATAATATGATATACTCAATTAAACTAGTACAATTTTGGGGTTCCAAAATCCAAAAGTGCTTCTTTTGCATTATTTTTAGAAATGTCACACAGCTCGTGTCTCTTTTCAGATTCAAATTCAGCAACAACGAAATTCAAATAAGATTCAAATTTTCAAATGAGATTTGGATTAAATTCACCCATTTGATCATATCTATCTATCCATCTATCTATCTATCTATTTGTATGTATGTATGTATGTATGTATGTAGATGCACCATGGCAAGAAGGAATGAACCAAAGTAATAATGTGTCAATCCTAAAGGGATTGAATGTATATGGACCATGGCAATAAGGGATGAACCAAAACAATATTGTGTCTAACCAAGGGGGATTCAGTTATATATATATAACTGAATAATGACACATTATTATTTTGGCTCATTCCTTCTTGCCATGGTCCATGCCAATTTTGATGTATGATAATATAAGATAGTCAGTTAACTAATACAATTCTGGAATTCAAAAACTCAAAAGTGTTACTTTTGCATTATATTTTAAAAATGCCACATGGTTCATGTCGTTGTTTGAATTCAGATTCAACAATAATGAGATTTGAATAAAATTCAACATTTCAGTCTAATCAAATAGCAAGAGAAAATGCAATTGCTAAATAATGAAACAATAATTTCAGAGTTCAAGACTAAAAGGCTGCAAACCCTACTACTTAGATGTTTAATCATTAATGTAACATATATATGATAGTAGAGGTGCAATCCCATGATGAGAAGGACTTTTGGGCTTTGTAGATTCACTAGGGTTTTCATCTACTTGGAACTGCAGGCCAGAATATAGGCACAATGGCAGAGCTTGTTGTGGGGACGTTTGTAGATTATTCAAAGGATTTGTTGTGAAAAAAGGAGATTTTTATTCAATACTCGCAGCCCACAATTAAAGGTTTGATGGACAAGTTGCATAATGGCAAGGAAAGCACCTTTGGTTCCTGAACCTAGACCTAGAAACCCTTTAAGGATGCTTTACCTTCCTTGTGTGAAGATTTTGGTGGCTCCTAGATAATGGGTGAAGTTTCGTTAGTAAGTAGTGAACAACTTCCAATTTTAAAGACATCTTATGACCTGGCTTCCACATGGTAGGGTTTATGCAGTGTAGAAATGGTGGGACATAGTCGAGCATGTGGCTCATCTATTGATGCCATCAAACCAGTTCAAGGATCTATCTATTTCCATGAGACTTATGATACTGATGTCCCTAGACTCTAGAGCTAGGGCTCTCCATCTGCAATCAAGTTTTTCGAGAGGTTACAATGGATTTATGTGAGAAGTCCTAGACCTGTTGCTAGTGGAAGGATGCAATTCTAGAAAGAAAGAGACACTTTCTAGAAGGAAGCAAAAGAAAACCCTAAAAAACAAAGGAGGAATTTCATTGGTGGTGGGGAAGGACACTAATTAGGGGATATAATGGATTTAGATGGAACAACACTAGTAGGGAAGATTATAGGTAAGATGATGTCGATGGAGACCCCAGGTGATTAGTTGCAAGAAAATTGCTTCCAAGGCTTGGGTACTTCCTGGCCTTGCATACCCTAGCACATAGTTGCTTGGGATTCACATTCCAAGGTAAAAACGTGTAGAAGACATTGAAAGAACTTTGGTTCTAGGACTTGACTTGTATGTCTATTAGGCCATGGTAACCTCAACCCCCCCTTTCCAATGCACAGGTGACTACTCCTGATAAATCAACAATGTAGATTAAAATCTTGGGTCTACCAATAGAATCATGGACAATCACAGGTATTAAATCAATCAGTGACTGCATAGGCAGGACTTTAGTAGTGGACGATAGCTTTTTGTCTAGTAATCAAAGGTCGATGGCTAGGGTGTTGGTGGAACTAAACATTCATTAAGGATTTTTTGAGTACAATGAGCTTATTGTCAAAGTTCACTCCTTAACTTGGTGCCTAGATTATTTAAATGTGTCCTTCCAATGTGCTCAGTGTCATAAGGGCGGGCACATCTTCGCTAACTATGACAAACCCTTCATAAAAAAGAAATGGGTTTCAAATCACACCAAACGTCCCTTTTCTATTTCTCAATTGCAAAAGGAGGAGGTGAAGATGGTATTGAATGTACCTATGGCCCTTTCAGAAGAAGATACTCTTCAAAAGGAGAATTGTACACTTGGTTGTGATGCACAAAAACCCATACTTGTACCATCGCTTTTACTAATGGAATACTAGAGGAAATTTGAGTTGCCTTCCAATGGATTAATAACTACTTCCAAGGTCGATACTACTTCAAAAACATTTAGGGGAATGTCCCCTTAATTGGTTCGTCTTAGGGAGTCTTCATCTCTTCCGTTTAAGATGTCTTCTTCTTTTACTATTCGTTTTAATGAAAAAGTAGTGTGTAAGTGGGGCTCATGCTCTCCGACATGGGAATATGATACATGGGTCACCAAGGGTTCAGGTCTTCAATGCTCGATCTCATATGTGGGCGATCATCCCTCTCCTTCTATAGAGGTGATTATAAGAGATCTGATTATAGGGGCATCATTATCAATCTCTTTGATGACTCCCTTCATAGTTTCAAAGGAGGTTGCACTTTCTATATCAAGGAGGCCTTGTCAACCTCCATCTCCAGTGAAAGGGGTTGACCCTTATGATCTTAGACCAAAAGGCTCGGCTTAATGGGGAAGTTGTTACCTTAGGAGGCCTTGCTAAGGATTCTTGTCAATTCATCTTTGGTGGGGAGGAAGTCCTTAATCAAGAAGGCACAGGAAAGAGCAAAGAAGTTAAGCAAGGGAGATGAGTACTTATCACAAGGGTCCTTAGAGCAACCCAAACCCTTAATCCAATAACCAAATGAAAATTTTATCCCCAAATATAAGGAGGTTGTGGAGCTAGGCCAAAAAAGTGGCTCTCAAATGTTTGTTGGTAAAGGATAATCCTGACATGATCTTTGTTTAGAAGACATTGAGAAGAGGGGATATATTGAGTGAGGCCTTAAGAAATTTGATGAAGGGCTAGGACTTCCTTGTTGTGGATTCAATTGGAAACTCGGCGTCTCTTAATAGGTTGGAAAAATAGTATTTTGCTAATTAATTCATTTGTGATTTTCTCTGGTTTCTATAAGAAGATCAAAAGTAAGAGATTGGAAAAGACTTTTGATATCCTCAATATTTATGGGCCTTACAAAGGTAAAGTTCAGTTTTGGGATAAGGTATTTAATTCTAACACATTAATGGTACCTATTGCTGCCTTGCTTACAAACCTAAGTTAATGTGGGAAAAATCCTCAACCCCACTAGGTGTGACCTTGGTAGCAAAGCTCAGAATTGGGGTTGTCACCTAATCCCAATTCTCTCCATCTAGGTTCTCTCCTAGCTAAAACCAAGGGGGGTGGACCCTAAGGAAGATGTTAAAGAAGGCTAGTTGGACTCAACAAGTTCAAGGAGATAATTAGAAGACCAAATAAAGCATCAACCATTCAAAGACTTAAAATGTAACTTGAAGTAAGAAATAAAGACTTAGCCAGTACAAATGATCATGAGCATATAATCATCATTAAAATGATTCAACAATATATCCTACACCTGCGAGGCAAATTGATGTAAGTGGACCAATGCCAACAATAATAATCTTGCAAGAAATAAAATATGCTCAAAAGTAGTAACAATACTTGCAATAAAATAATGCTTTCAAGAAACAACAAGTTCAATAGAATAGAGAAGCTATAAAATTAGTGTTAGAACAACAAATCTACTATATGAGGTACAACTTTGAAAGAAAAGCAGTAAATGAAATTGAATGGTTGCAAGTAAGACATTGCTTGTACTTGAAAAAGGAAATATGCTCACATGAAAAATAAACAATGATATGACATCAATGGAACTTTAAGCTAATCCAATCAGCATGAGCAAATAAAATTAAAGTACTTACAATGAAAGAGATATAGATTTCAAAGTATCTTGCATGTATTTGAGAAAGAGCTAGAATGATGAAATGTTCAACAAGATCCCAGTTTCAAATGCATGCAAAACCATTCAAAGTTGTGAGGTGGTTGTGTGTGATGGTGTTCTTGGTAGATTTTAATTAAGGGGCTATCTAACGTGTAACTTCTTCTCAAATCCTTCAACCTGGTAGGGATTGAGGTGGTTGCAAGAGGCCTCAAGTGAAGAAGCTCAGCTTCATTAACGAATATCCCCCTAGTCCTTCAAGTCAACCCACGTGCCATTGTTCCAACAAGGGACTCAGCCACACAAGAGAACTGCATAGTCACATGTTTTAGCATTTTCTCCAAACTCAGATTTTGGAAAAATCACAGAAGATTTCCTAAAGTCTATCAATCAAGCTTATGCTTGAAGGTTAATTTTAGGCATGCAAAAATTGCAAGTGAGATGTAAATGATTAAAAGTGCTTTGCGTGAATATGAAATGAACTTATGATGTCAAAAGGTAGTTGAAATTAGATGACAAAATCAGAAAATTACATCAACATGGAAACCATATTGATATTAGCATGTAAAAATGACTTTGCATGTTAATGGAAAGGAATACACATGAAAGCTATGAAATAATCACATGAGGTAACATTTGTACCAGCAATTAAATGAATTATATCAGCTGCAAGTAAATCAGATTTGCAAGGATTGAATAAGCAATGTAAAGCACAAATTGCAAGTCTTAGATTTACCCCATACAAGTGTGAATTAGTGAGAAAGTTAATGAGTGAAAGAAATGGATCTAGGCTACTTGCAAAAATGAAAAGAGAACTTGAAAATACAAAGCAAGAGACCAACCACCACTACTACCTCCTACTAAATGAGGAGATTACGGATGCCAAGGGGAAGTCCCCAAGCTCCCACAAGACACAAGATTTGCTTTTATTAATTAGAGAAGAAGCCCTCTTATAGAGAGATGAGGGACTTTAAGGCTTGAGGAGAGTTTACAATAAGCTCAAGAGAGCAAACTATTCCTCCTCGAGACCAAGTAAGAACACACAAGAAAGATAAATTACAACTCAGGAGTGCCTCAAAGAGGCAACTCGCATTCCCCAAAGAGATCTAACTTAATAGCTCAACTTTTTGAAACATCAAGAGGAATCCTTGCGCAAATGAGAGAAGGCAAGAGTGGTTATGAGAGAGAGGTTTGGAAGATGAGAAGGCTCCAATGATATTTCTTTATTCCTCAAATCTTACACCTACAAACCCCTTCAAGTGATGCCTCAAACATGCCTTCAAGCCTCCATTAGAACTGCGCAAGCCATGAGAGCACAAGAAATTTGGATCAACAAATGAATATTAGTCATAATAGAAGAATATACAAGTAAAATACAATTTGCATGAGACAAAAGAGGAACTCGCATTCCCCCCTTGTGCAAGCAAGAAGGAGTAAATCCTTCACAAGCTCCTAAAGCCAAATAAGTCAATGATAGCGCATAAGTAAATGAAATTTGATTCTGAAATAATATATAGTAGAGAGCTAGGGTAGGAGGCTCCCTTTCAATTTGTTGGATCAGCCTTCAGGAGAAATTGGTTTGATGTGGGTTCTTACACCTTTTTCCTTAAGAGTGAGTTCATCCAACCAAAGATTTACCCCACGCTCAAGCTTTGCTCAAACACATAAGATTTTCTACACACTTGAAAGAGATTGTTAGCTTCACAAGGGACTAGATTACACAATGACAGAAGAGGCTAGAGGTTCAACCAAAAACCTTCGAGTGCTCTTCAATCTAGAGTGGTCCTCTAGGACAAAAACCAATAAGATAGCTTACACCAATTAACCCAAAAGCTTGGCAAATGAAATAACAAATCCAAATTTAAAAAGCACATAATTGAACAATATTACCTCAAAAGGGAAGAAGAACATCACACCAAAGTGACCCCCAAAGTCTTGCTTTATTAATCAATGAAAGATACTTGAATACAAATTTTGGCAGAGCTTCGCTAGCCCAATAGCTCCTCTAAGGATTTTTACAATGAGAAGCCCAAGCTCACTTAAATAGAAAATCGGAAGAAAATCCCAAAGTAGAACCCTAATGACAAGTGGAGGAGGAAATCCCAATGTAGAGGTCAAATTCCATATGGCATGAAGATTGTCCCTTGACTGGTGCGAAAATCCTCCTTGATGGCTAATGTGAAGTTGTTGCCATACAAAGAAAGGGAGAGAAGAATTAAATATAAAGTAGTGAAACCTTGATTGAATTGAGTTCCATAATTTCACAACCTATAGAAGAATTAAAAACTCCATCTGGGAATTAAAAGACGGGGTAGGTTTGGAAATAATGAGCTTTCAAGAGCTGACTAGATTGGGAGTCCGACACTTTGGGAAGATTTTTAGAGATGTTTGATGCCACATTGTTAAGACCATGAATCTTGTCAACAAGTTTCCAAGGATGGTCAAAGACAAGGAAGATGATAGTGTTGCAAAAGGTGTCCAAAGATGAATTGCTCTCAATTGAGGACTCTTTTAAAAATGACCACAACCACAATCTAGATGGTTGGACAATTGAGTTATTTATGGCCTTTTCAATCTATTAGGAAAGGATCTATTAAGGCTAATAGAGGAAGTTTGGGTCAAAGGGAAGGTTTCGAGTAGCCTAAATCCCACATTCATAGAATTAATCCTAAAGGTTGACCATCCAAACTCTCATGATGATTATAGACCAATTTCCTTGTGTAATGTGGTCTACAAAATTATTTCCAATGTGATTGCTATGAGGATAAAATGGATTCTTTCTCATGCGATCTCTATGTAACAATTTGGGTTCTTGGGAGGGCAACTCATTCATGAAGCCATGGGATCAATTCAAGAAGTAGTCCATAGTATAAAGCATACTTCCTCCCCAATGGTGGTTATGAAGTTGGATCTCTCCAAAGCATCCTGTCAAGTCTGACGGATGTATCTTCATTTGCTCCTATTACATATCGATTTTTCCCTTAAAAGTGATCAAGTGGATTATTGGGTGCATTACTTCCACACAACTTGCAATTATGATCAATGGATCTGCCTCAAATTTCTTTAAGCCATCACAAGGCCTTTGTCAAGGTTTCCCCCTTTCACCTTACTTATTTTTACTAGTACCTAAAGGTTTGAGTCAAACTTTGTTGGAGGAAAAGCAAAGGATGTAGATTATTGGGATGAAGGTGGGCAGAGTAGTGGATTTAACTTATCTACTATTTGTAGATGATGCATTGCTCTTTTGTTATGGCTCCAATTGGGAAGTCGGCAAAGTTATGGATATCTTAGATCTTTATTATATTGGCTCCAATATGGATATTAAATTGTAATTCAATTATCTATGCCAATGAATTAGATGAACAGCTTCTGCACCAATGTTGCACGAAGCAGGGACGAAATGGGAACGTTTTTTGGAAGCAGGGACACGAAAGCGTAATTTTCCAAAAATCTAGGAAGCGAAGCATCTTGGAAGCGTCTACTATATATATATATATATATATATATTTGCATTCATATGAAAAAAACATCCAAAATGGCAAATCAGTTGTAGAAGACATGAAAACATGCATATTTTTACATAAATCAAGATAGATATGGCATCCATTGTACATAAATGATTAATTATTCCAGCATCAACCATCCACAATCTAGATTCCTCTTCTCTTGTCTAGCCTTTGCCTCTACTTCAATTCTATAGGGGTTGTAGTCAACATTGCCTAATTTTGATCAACCAGCTTAAACCAAGCCTTATAATATGGTATGAGGCCATGACAAAGGAGTTCAACAATCAATAACACCAACACTAGGGTACATATAGGGCTTGCTGCTCTTGATTAAATGCCAATCACATGCCCTCATACATGATATAATCTAATGAAACGCCACAATCCCATTGATCCTGAAAACTGTTAAGTCTGTTGAATTTTGAATGGGCTATGAAATTCTATTTTCTCCATATGAAGTTTGATGAGGATGGAACCACTCTCAAACATCCTGAGTCATTTCATGGAAATTTCCAAAAACAAAAAAAGCCCCGCAAAACCATCCACCTTCTCTCGGATCCGCGATGGATACACGCCCGAACCTCCACAGATCCGCACTCGATCCTTTCCAGGAAATAGGAACTGCGGATCGGGCAGTAGGAGTTGTGGATCGGGCCCCCACGATTCCAATTTTGCAAGAACCACCAAAAAAAGGAGGAACCGTGAATCCGATTTTCCGATCCACGGTTCACCGAAGGACCATTAGCGGATCCGTACGGGATGCAAATCTGCCTTTGGATCCTTGGGGGGGGACGGTTCCTGCAACACTTTTTTGCACCATTAGGGTACTATTTTCCCTTTTGGGAGGAAGAATTTGGATAAGGGTGTCAACTATCTTGGGTTCATTGTAAAGCCAAACAAATACTAGAGGCTAGATTGGGTCAAGCTTCTTGGGGAAATCGAAAAGAAGATAACTTTTAGTGCGATCAATGGTTGTCCAAGTGGGGCAGATTGGTACTTGTCAAAGTAGTGTTAGAGGCAATCCCAATTTACTAGCACTTATTGGCCTGTATTCCAAAGAGTATTATGAACCGAATAAGGAAGCTTTGCTTTAGTTTCTTGTGGACAGGAAGTGAGGAGTACAGATGTATGTGTCTGGTAAGCTAGAGAAGGATTGCCATGGCCAAGGAGTTGAAGGGTGAGATTTAAAAGACATTGACAAATTTGGTGAAGCTTTGGCAGCCAGATCCTTAAGGAATGTAATTACCACGTCCAACATGTGGAGTAGGTTACTCATTAAAAAAATTTGCCGGATACTTTAGATGATTAGATAAGGAGGGGCAATAAAAGCATCCATAACATTTCTAACCGGTGGAAAGCTTTAACTCTGTCCTTCTCAGTGATAGTTAAGTACTTGGCACTGAAGGTTGAATTGGTTCAGCGTTGATAGTTGGGATGGATGCAATCATGGGGTTCAATGCAGACATTTTTCTCCCTGAAAAGCTAGTACAATTTTTATATCAAAGAGGCAGGTCTTTCTTGTCCAGAATTGGCAACTCTTTACCTATTATCATTTGGAGGTAAGGATGGTTGTCGGCAAATCAGCTGGGGGTTCCAAAGGCCTAAAGGCCTCTTTGGGAAAGATTTATACTATTTTGGAAAAAACTTATATTGGATTGATGGAGGGTCCAACTGAATTGCCACGGGGCTATCTCAGCTGGTTTTATAGTGCTCAACAGGGCTATCTTGCGATCATTTTGGATCAAGCTCCAGAAAGGGAGTAGAGCTTACTCCTGCAGTGGATGATGCTTAACAACAAAATTTTGACTTGGAGGTTCTTCAAAAGAGGCACTTTCACGGCCCTGGTTATTGTGCCCTGTGCAAAATGGATGAGGAAACCATTCAACATCTGTTCTTGCATTGTTCTTTTGCCAGAGACGTATAGTTGGAGATAAGCAAGATTTTAAGAGTACATGAGCCTTGGTCTAAGGATACTTCGGGTGCTTGTTTCTGAGGGTGGTCCAGAAGAAGGGATTTTAAACCGATGAGTATCTTCCATTGATTATAAGTTGGAGTCTATGCACTGCAAGGAATTCGGCGATCTTTGATGGGAAAATAAGCCTGCCGATTGTAGTTGCAACCAAGACACAGATCATTTTCCCAGCATATATCTCAAGGCGGATTTTGGTCCCTGGTAGACAAGTAGGCACGCTCCTATTTGACAAAAGTGTCCCATGGGCCTTTTTTTGATGGTGCATGCTAGGGTGAGAATCGTATTTGTGGTCAGGGATTTGTGCTTCATTTCTGAGATGTTCTTTCATTTTCATTAAAAGCAAATGTCTGTCCAGGCACAAATAACCAAGCAAAATTCCTTGAACTGATCTACTTGCTTATATTAGCTTTAGCTAGAGGGGAAGAAAACTGAAAGATTTAACAGACCTAACATCTCCTAACAGACCACCGAACCAGATTAAATAACCCTCGATAAATAGAAATAAACAGTCAAATCGCGATCTGTGCAATTCACATAACCAGAGTCGCCAGCGGGGATCAAACTAGGGACTTCAGTGAATGAAAACAGCGGCGTGACCTCCAGAGCAAAGCCAGGTAGATAAAATGTGCATACCATGAGATGAGTGGTTCCCCAGCTAATTTAAAATGGCATGGATGGAGAAATGGTCTGCCAGATTGAACGAAAATACATCCAAAAGAAATATATAGAAGGGATATTCTTTCATAAGATTAGATTG
The DNA here is from genome assembly GCA_000404065.3 of Pinus taeda. Taxonomy (NCBI): domain Eukaryota; kingdom Viridiplantae; phylum Streptophyta; class Pinopsida; order Pinales; family Pinaceae; genus Pinus; species Pinus taeda. The sequence continues at coordinate 78,906 of APFE031281827.1, read as the reverse complement.
ACAGAGAATTGTATAAACCAGAGACTGAAAACTCACCATTGAGAGATCAAACGACGTCGATATTTTCTTTTATAAGTGCAGGTAATTCTGCGTCACTTTCTCCACCTCAACACATAACGCACACGGACGATGTGAAATGCTTTACCTTTATATATCGGCGTTGTTTTGGTGGGCCAAAAATATTTGGGTAAAATCTGGATCTTTATTGTTTAAAAATTAAAATAGATATTTGTAACTATAAAATGGGTATTTGATTATATACTTAGATTCTGTAACTTAAAAAAAATTAGGGTATTTAAATTGCGCCTCGTATGGCATCCGAAGAAGTAGAGTGTGGAGTTTTATTATAATTTAATAACTAGCATTTGCACTTTATGTTGCAAAGGAAATGTCGTAAGGCATAGAGTGGTCAAGAATAGCATAGAGTGGAGAAGAATAGGGACATGCATAGAGTGGGGAAGAATAGCATAGAGTGGGGAAAAATAGGGACATGTGAATGGACATTGTTGAAAGCAAGGGTGGATGATAATGAGTTACAATTGCAATAGTTAGTTATGTGTATTCTGGAAATGGATATTTTGTAAATAATAATTGTTTGTGAAAGAATAGCGACATGTGAATGGACATTGTTGAAAGAAAGGGTGGATGATAATGAGTTAGAGTTGAAAGTAGTAGTTTTGTGTATTTTGAATATGGATATTTTGTAAATAATTGTAGTGCGTGGAAAAATAGCAACATGTGAATGGACATTGTTGAAAGCTAGGGTGGATGATAATGAGTTATACCTGAAATGATTAGTTATGTGTATTCGAATATGCCTATTTGGTAAATAATAGTAATATCATGTAGAGGTTATCCATTATCCATGTAGTTGTTTTTGTTTATGTGAACGTGTTTTTGTACATTATTTTAAGGGTTTTTTTCCATATCCTACCTATTTATGGTGTTATTAGAAAATACTATTATATTGTAATGGAAGAGGTGAAAGAAATGATACAACATTGTGAACAACATCATGGTCGTCGTTTCATATTTGAAAATGCATGAAAAATTGTTGGAGCCATCATGATAATAATAAAAATTGCAGCATGATTTTGAAAAAAAATAGCTAAATTTTTTGAAAAAGTGTAAGCTTCAGTATTTTGGGTAACTAGGCATTCATGATGGATGCTAAATCCATTTCCGCCATCCAAAAACAATTTAAACACTCACACAGTCAAATTTCGGAATTTGTCGTCCAGACAAAATTGTGACCTCTTTCGATAAGACTAGAAAAAAATGGTCTACCTTTGTGTGGGAAACATGATTGAACATCCAAGTTTCAAACGAATGTGTACATGCATAGAGGATTATTATGGAAGATTCCTTCTTCAGGGAATCATAATATAAGCCATGAGGATATTAAATGTCCATAAAAAAGCTTAGAATTCTGAAGCAACACACCTATGCCTTACAACATATGTAGAAACCAATGATGCATAATTGATCAAATTCACAAATGGTGTTTCCAATAATTGTAAAACTGCAATTGAGCCATCGACTCTCGGAAGGGGTATCTTAGGAAAAACAATGGAACTCTATAGTATTGCATATATCTCAATGTTTAAACAATTAGGTTCTCACAGATAACTAAAGAATTTGTCCTCACATGTGGGAAAGAATGTGCGTAGGAGATGAAGTTCCTCCTCTTTAAATTTGAAAATTGCAACGAGATGTATATGCTCTTTTAATCCAACAAAGGCAATGTTCCTCCTCTATAAATTTGAAAATTGCAACGAGACATATATGCTCTTCTAATCCAACAAAGACAGTGTACTCCCCACCTAGGCGCACTCCATTGAGGTGGGCTTTGAATATCTAGTCGAAAGGCTGACAAATCTCTAGTTGTCTTCCAACATATATAACAAACAGCTTTCTGAGGTGTCTTGATTCTGGTATGATTTCAACAATTGTTTTGTTGATAAGTGACTGAAGGTGTGGAATGCATGACTTAATTACAGTTTCAAGATGCTTCCATTTCAGGTCATTTTGAAAAACAACCTTGTTGATAGTGTGTAATATGTTGCAATTGATTATATCCCATAGTTCAACAATATGTCCAACTGGAACAAGATGTAGAGTGTTTTTTGTTCTTCTGCCATAAGCTCTTTGGAAAGATGTCTCATGGTGGAAAAGAGAACCCATTTACCCACTTCTTCACCATCCTCTTCACTGGTAATCTTTGTTATGTCAAATAATTCTTCCAAAATCTCACAGATATTTCCAACACTTTTGTCATGTTTTATATAAATTGCACCTTGGTCTATTCTTTTTTCACTCGTATATTTTCTTCTTATACTCAACTTGATTATAGGAAATGGTGTTCATGCATCTGTAGAGACACTTTGCATAGAATCAGACACAAGCCCTGCATGATTGTTTTGCAAAGCAATGCTAACATGTTCATTTTGCTGACTAATTTCTTTTTTCCATAACTTACTCATTGGATGGAATGTATTAGAACATTAATCAAGTCTTTTTAGAGATTATCCTTCTCACTTATCTACAAGGAGAAAAAGTGTGTGTAAAATCTCCTATCTAAGGATGGATGCTGTGGATTATTGGGTATGATTAATTACTCTGCTTTTGATAATGAAACATTTCAAAGATCAGAAGTATAAAAATCTAAAGGATCTTCGTAGACAATTTCTATAAACTACTGTTTGATATTGTTGATACTTAAAAAGATTATTTTCTCTTTTTGTGAAGAAAACTTTTAGATATTTTAAATAGGATCAACCAAGGTAAGATAGATTAGGAAGATCGATAAAGATGGAAAGGTAGATCTTGTCAATTTATATATTATTTATGTAATGATGAAATAAGATATAATTTTGAGGGGCATAATAAAGGGGTCAAAGATGTATGGGGGTGACATTAAAAAATATTGAATATGTAACTAATTTTTGATAATGAAAATATGTGGGTTTTTTCTTATTGAAAAAAAAAAAAAAAAAAAAAAAGAAAGATGCACTCAACAGCTCTAAAACCTATGAATCAAGCAATGTAGTTCACAAATCAACCCTATAATTCAATAAACAACACATTGCACTAATGGGGTGTTGGATTCTAGGTGTGGTTTCAGCAAAACAGATCTATGAGTAGTCATATAGGCCACATTTATCTCTCGGCTTGTGTTCTTGTGGAGACTATCAGTAATATTGAGTGAAGAGGATTAAGAATCACTAGCAAGAAAAATATTAAAATGATGAGTGCATGTGACCTAATTTAGTGGCCCTAGAATCTTCTTTCTTGTCATTCCCTAGAAGATATTTTCTTAGAAATGTATTTATCAAAACATCCAATTTATGGTGAAGTTTGAATATGAATGGTTGCAACTTCATCATTTCTCTTAATCCTCCATGAAATCTGGCTTGAACTCATGCACAAATTTGTTTTGGTTAATATCTCCAGAGATAAATTGATGCATTGATCCAGTTGTTGTTTCTGAAATGTAACAACCAAGCTTTTCCCATGATATCTCATGTAGCACATCTGAAGCAATTTTTGGACTATTTAGAAAAAGCTCGACTAGTCTTGGATGTTGTGAAATATCAAACGATTTTTTTCCTGTGGAAGGGTGTCTTGGAACCCCTGATTAAATTGCCACAATATGAGAATCACTATCATGTGTATTTCTGTCTTCAATGGTAAGGAAAATTCCTTCAAAAGTAGTCTCATTCGCATTGTAGAATGCATCCAGACGAACCTTATCATGTCATGCCTTTAAAGCCTTGATCCATCTCCAGTCTGAAATACAATTGATATTCCAAGGACAAAAATTCCAGAGCATTTACCATAGAATATTAACTTTGGTTCCTTGTGTTCCAAACTTTTATTTGAATTTATTTAAGGATTTTTCCTTTCTTGAATCATGGAGTCTCTCTCCATGTCCTTTTGGATGCCCATTCACGATAATATCAATTGACTCATCTTGAGGTGAACCAAACTCGCCACAGAAGATAGCCTGAAGATTTGTTACATTTTATCCATTAATTACTGTCTCTTGGGTAGAATGAAGTTATTTTCCAGTAATTTCATGTTAACTGCTGCCTAATAGCCCCGTACATTTTATTTAAAGTAAAAGAAAAAATGAATTCCCATCAATGACAAAAAGTCGACAACAGTCTTTTGTAACATAGTGTGACATGCTGCTAGACGATGCTTAACAATATCAATGCCAATTAGTGTCCCAGACCTCCTCAAGATTTCAGTGAGCATACAGATTTCAACACCCATGCCATCAAATCTAGGAAGTGCCCTATCTGTGATTTCATCAGGTCCCATGAATAACTTGACAAGAAATTATTGCATTACAATTTTGACATCCCAATATTAGAGTACACAACTTGTAAAGAAATGATGGTGTATGCATTTGAATTTTCCATTAAATTGTCCAATTACAAGCTATAATATCTAGCCACACGGTAAAGTGATCTATTATAACTTGTAGCCACACACAAAAGTGAACTATTCTAACTTGTAGCTTCGTGGGAAAGTGAACTATTCTAACTTGTAAAGAAGAAATGATGTCACATGTGTTTGCATTTTCCATTAAATTGTCCAATTACAAGCTACTATATCTAACCACCTGGGAAAATGAACTTGCAAATATATAATAGATTATACTAATTCAAAGAGAAAAGCCAACGATCTTATGGATACATACTTGATTAACCAGATGCACTTCACTCTCAAAATTCCTCGCTTCTGAGAAGAAGGCCCCTCATGCTTTTTCTTTTCGATTCAATCATGTATAAACCGAATAGAGGTACGACTGTAAATTGTTCATAGGCACCAAAGAGAACATTGAACGTCTAGCTATTATGCCTGATGAGAGAGGAAGATGGAAACCCATTAGAAATTTACGCAGCAGAATAAAATCAAAGACGACAGAGCTCACCTAAACCAAGAATGGAGAATAAAAAATGAGCCCTAAACAACTTTCAAATAACGAACATGCCATTTCCCAATTTGCTTTGTTTCTTTTGAACTCCTGTAACTAGACACAAGTTGATTTGAAGTTCCCATCATCCCAAGCTTAACCTGGTAACCTCATAAGCAAGGAAGCAGGCGACATTGGTGGGAACACTTCTGGCCATGGCTTTGACCAAGCCTTTTAGACAAGCCTTTAAGCCCTTCTAAAGCAGCAATTTTCTTGACGACATTAATTGTACCAACATACTTTGGATGGTGAAATTCATCAATTTGAATGACACTCTTCAACTCTTCAAAGCATCAGTTGGATATACAAGTGTCCAGCTAGAAGCGCCAAAAATCCCACCAGAAACAAGCAGGGTACCCATGCCCAATTGAGATGCATCATGCTGTCGTGCCATGAACGGCTTCAGAGCCTTATACACGCCATATGAAATGCCATTTACAGATACATCCATTAATAAAGTAGGATAAATCCCTTAAACAATTCTCTGCCCCTTCGGATCTTAAGACATGCTTAGCTACATCAACTATGCCATTGTGTTTAATAGAAGTTGTCACTCTTGTTACCCCTAAAGTTGCAACTGAAGCAGTAGCCAAAGAACTCTGAGCTTGCAATCTACATCTGATAAGCTTAGTTGGGCAAGTCAAGAAAGATAAGCAATCACTGCCCCTTCTCCACGCACCACCTACTGCCCTGCAATGGCAAACCAAGCTCAACCCTAAATAGAGCTTCCATTTGACCTCTTGCACTAAACACAACTGCATTGCAAGCTGCAACAGTGGACAAAGGGGCTCCCATTCCTTTGTACATCCTTGTGAGGCCTTCTTTGGCAATGGTCTGCTTGACAACATCCATTGCACTGACATAGCAAAGATGTTGGCCAAGAAGAAGCAATGGTTGACTCTGGGGCTTCACCTCAATTGTGTCAAAGGGATGCCCAGATATCAGTTGTGTTGTTCCCCCAACAGTGCTAGAAATTAGATCATTTTCTACATCGATTGCCATAATTGGAAGCGACTAATCCTAAAACCTAATATCTACAACACACGACTTTACTTTATGTGGAACTCTATCTGACATTTAATATCGATAAAATCCAGCCTTTTATTTAGTTTTCAATAAACGAAAGTATTCTAAATGCAGAAAGCTTCCTTAAAATGGGTGTTCAAGGTCACTCAAATTGTACATAGAACCTTAAAATTGGTGTTCAAGTCCACTCAAATTGTACAAAGAAGGCGAATGAATTGCTCACCTGATTAACATGCCTTGTCCAACAGTAAAAACAACTTAATGTAACCCAACGAAAAACCTACAAGCAGAACCCTGCATGAGATGGACCAAGATTCAATAACTTGGAAGCAGCAGAACCTGGAAGTCAATTGTTGGTTGGGGCGCTCATCCTCGATAGCATTTGCGACAGATAAACTTGAGCTTAGAAGGAGTTGAGTACCCACCTGTACAAATATAAAATCCTTTAAAAACCCATATTAAGCTTAGAGGAATTAGAGGTTAGCAAATTGAAAAGGGCATTGAATTATTCGAGAGGACAACTTTCTCACCTGTGGTGGCTTGGAAACACAAGGCTTGACTGTCATAACAGGCAAAATATTAGTTACCGTAAGTAAGCACAATGGCCCTCTGTACATGTATAGAAATGGAAAGAAAAACCATTAGAAAGAACAAAAACATATGATTTAATATTTTATATATATATTATATATATATTATATATATAATTTATTTATATATCATATTTATTAATTATATATATAATATCTATATCTAATATATTTTTATATAATTTATATTATACTAATATATTATTAAACTATAATATATTATATATATATTTACCTGCTCTTAGTATTATTTTCGAATGCAGATATGACAATACTTCTTTGGAAATTTGGAACAATAGACCACTCTGCCTTTGTCATTTCTTTTACAGTGATGGAAATTCGTATTCACAGTGTTATATGATGTTGCCTTCATTTTATTCCCCTATGCTGGAATATTGTGATGTTGCCTTTATTTTATTCTCCTATGCTAGAATATACTATCCACCCCCATCTGCATTTTTCTGACAAAATTCTTGGTATTCTTAACCTTGAAAACATCAGGAGTTGGGGTAATATTTAACCCCTCGTTGCTTAAATTTAGTGGCGCAGGTCGTTTAGGATCTGTGTTTGAAACCGATTCACTGTACTCCAAAAAGCCATTGGTTGCTTCCTTATTGTGATCCTCGTCAATTAACATCATCTTCGTTACCCGCATTCATTAATTTCAAAACCCCAAATTCTGCCCCAATTTCTTCCTGCTCCTCTTTGACCTTGCGTTTCCACCCTCTCTTCTTCACTCCACCATCAATGCCCTCATGTAACACAGTTCGAGGCTTCCTGCCCCGCTTCTTACCCTGGCCTCTGGTGCTCGCAGTGGCCTTAGACTCTTGTTGCTACTGCATTTGATGTTTCTCGCATTCCGACATTGGTACATTAGTGGGTTAAGCACTGCAATTCCACAGGCCACAGTGCGGGGCTTCCTGCCCCACTTTCTGCCTTGGCATCTGGAGCTCCCAGTGGCCTTGGGTTGCTGCTGCGACAATTTTTCGCAATCCCCAATCCTCGGCATGCCCCGCTTCCTACCTTGGTCTCTGATGCTCGCAGTGGCCTTGGATTGTTGTTGCTGCTGAAATTGATGTCTCTGGCATTCCAACATTGGTGGTTTGAAACTCTGCAACACCACAGCCCTGGGCCTGCTCCCATTGACCTTAGGCCGCTGGCGCCACATTTCTCTGAGCTCCTTTCGCTGCAATTCTCTCCTTGTGAGCATTCTGGTGTCGTCATTGTTCATCACCATAACCTCCATGAAGAATTCAAACGGACCCTACCTGGAACTCCTGCATAAAAAGCGCATAGATGTGGAGCGGAGAGCATTGTTCATTGCCATAAACTCCACTAAGAATTCAAATGGACTCTACCTGGAACTCCTGCGTAAAAAGTGCACAGATGTGGAGCGGAGAGCATTGTTCATTACCATAAACTCCACTAAGAATTCAAATGGACTCTACCTGTAACTCCTCCGTAAAAAGCGCACAGATGTCGAGCAGAGTTTTTTTAAAGGGTATTTTAATGTTTTAAAACATTTTTTTTATTAAATTAGACTGCTGATTTTTGTTCAATCGTCTAACAAAAGATCTAACGGCTACAATTAGGACAGAAGGGCATTTGGGGGAGTTCATTTCAGAGGTAAACGCCTTACGGCATAACGAGAAAAAAATGAACAAGATGTACATTTTTTTTTTAAGTTATTTATTTTAACTCTTCTGTACTTTATAATCTGAAACTTAGATTGACTCATTTGTTTGAACTTTGTCTTCTGGTAGCTTATTTGTGAAGCCAATTTGCAAGTCATTGCCCTAAGTTGCAAAGGTTTTTAATCCAAATCAACAACGAAACACATAACATTTTTCAGAGTTTGAGTGCATTCACGCAAAGAAGAGTAAAAGTTTGGAACAAAATTTGTTGGATGAATCAATTTGTGCAATACAGTGTTCAATTCAAGGGGGCAATTGGTTGAACAATACTTCTCATGTGGACCCCATAGTCTTGGAGGAGACTGATCACTCCTCAAATTGGATTGTGGAGATTCGGAGAGTCATCCAACATATTTTCTAGGGGACAACTTTATTTGGATGGGCTTGGGGTCCCATAATCGCCAGAAGTGCATGAATAAAGTATTGGACCTTTTGAGATAACCCCCTCAAGGGAGAAGTACAACAGATACAAAAGTTGGTCCTCACCAGAGGACATTCCTAAGGATGCAACCTGTGTTAATGATCTTGATGAATCATGAGTCATGACCCGTGACATAGTATGTCCTTACTAGTTTATAGTTTGAAGCTTTTTTGGGCTTTGGAGACCATTTCAAACATTATTGTTAATGTATTTTATGTTCATAGTTTATAGTTTATGTATCTCGATGTAATTTTGCCTATTTACACCAGTACATGCAATATAAGTCAATAAACTTGCATATGTGGTGTCTAATTGTTTGTATTTACATTGATAAATATTTTTCATGGGTCAAGTCCCCTGACATAGTATGTCTTTATTACTTTATAGTTTGAAGAATTTTTGGACATTGGAGACCATTTCAAGCATTATTGTTAATGTATTTTATGTTTATAGTTTGTAGTTTATGTATCTCGCTGTAATTTCTCCTATTTGCACCATTACATGTGAACAGTGATATAAGTCAGTAAACTTACATATGTGGTGTCTAATTGTTTGTATTTACATTGATAAATGTTTTATGCATTATTTATTCAGCCAAGTAGTTCACTAGGTCAAAGGCCAAGTTTGAGCCAAGCCTTTTGCCAAGTCAAAGATCAAGTTCTAGCCGAGAATCTGAGTTGTAAAATTTGTATATATAAGCATTTTAGGTTTCATTTTCGAGAGGTATTGAAAATACATTTTAAGTAATATAGGATAGCAATTTTGGTAGTAATTTATTTTTGGAATTTTGTAAAAATAAAATAAATATAAAATAGTTAAATTTGATGGTTTAATTTTTCATAAGATTATAATATTTTAAATATTTTTAAAGTAAATTATACTTTTTTAATATATAAATAGATTTAAAGTTTGAAAATTTTTATAGGAATTTGGATGGTAAAGATGGTATAATTCAAATTTGTATTTTTATTAAATTTCACATAAAATTGTTGGAAATTATATTTCAAAAATGATCAAAATATAAAAGATTTAAATAACATATAAACTAATTCAACCATATGCATGTTGAAAATGCAACAAGAAAATCATGATTTAATTTTTTCGTTGAATTAAATTAGGAATAAAATTGTAATTCCACATCACAAGACAATTTTTACGAGTTAATTAAGTTAATTTGACTTAGTTGGCTCAGTTAATTCAAGTTGAGGGTCTAACTTGAGTCATGTAAAGTTCTCCTACTTTATAGGAGGCCCCATTGAGTTTATTTTGAATTGTAATTAATTACTTCAGTTTAAATGTGTTAAAGTCACTTAAACTAGTTCCAACCTATGGAGGAACTAGTAGGAGGTTAGACATTGGGGTGTTGCTTCATGTGTGCAACCCGTTAATTGATGATTCACTCAGAAATAACTCATGTGTTCAACCCGTTAATTGATGATTCAGTAATAAATAACTCATGCATGTCACATATGAGAGTTACCCAGTTGAGATTGGAGTTCAAGGGCACTGTACTATCAATTGCATAATCATCCGAATTGTACAAGTGGTGCATGCAGTGAGAGGAAGGCCTATGAGGATTGCGCAATTCATATTGAGGAATTTCCCTAATTAATAGGGGGCTAATTCCCAAGGAAACAACACAATGAAATATAGACTTAAGCAAGCCAAAATTTAGTTAAATATTGGCTTATGCTTGTCTAGGAAGCTGTGAGATAGATATATATAAATAGCGCAGAGGTTGCTCAGGCTTGAGCAAAGCATTGTAATCTAATGCAATATACAAATAGCAAGAGTTTTTAATTGTTGCTTTCCCCAAGAAATCAATGTGTAATGTGTTGATTGAATTCTTTCTTTCGTATGCTTTGTGATTTCGCGATCGTTTAATTATTTCCACTGATGAGTAAAGTAGATTCAAGTCTATTGTTTTAGTAAATTACAATTAGCAGTTTGAATCTATAAAGAATTTCTACAATGATCTCGTTTTTAAATATGAGTTTTATTAAATCATAAATTATGGACATTATTGCGCCCAGAGGTGCTCTCCTTCCAGGTATGGAAGAGATGTTGTAAGGTTATGTTATGTAAACATTTTGACTTAATCAAATTACACAAAAATAAATTAAATTAAAAATAACATAAAATAAATAATTACTAATTACTAATTACTAATAATTAAACCAACCTAGATCCATTTTAACTCCGAATCTATCAAGCCATGAGAAGGATCAATTTTACACTAAAAAAGAGGTCGACACAAAGAAATTTGATCCCTCTCCGTGTTTGATAGATCCAGAGTTACAATAAATCTAGGTTGGTTTAATTATTTTAGATTTTGGTTTTTTCAATTGGAATTTGACGATCCAATTCTTCATCACACTAAATTTTTTAATTAGTTAAATCACATTTTTGAATATATAAATGGATTTAATGTTATGAAAAATTTGTGGGACCACACAACTAAATCCCAAAATCACCATCAAAATTTTCAAGAAAAAAGATCAAAATGTAAAATAATGAAACACAAATAAACTAGCCCAACCATATATGTTTTTTTTGTAAATAAAAAATTTCTAATAATTCCGAAAATAGTTACGTCATGAAGCACTTATCTTTAAAATTCCACTGGCTGCATTCCTACCAAACTTGTTGGCTAGGTGGTAAAGACAAAAAACTACAGACAAAAGCAACAAAAAATTGTAAGACCACACACATATTGCCCACAATGATCAAAAGTACCGAAGTATCAAAATACACCCAACTGTCATTCACATTCCACAATATTCCCCAGAACCTCGTCCTCTAGGCCATTGCCATGTTGCTGATGAAATGCCTCATGGACATGTGCTTTCGTGTGTGCCATTCTTCTTTCAAGGCATTCTAACCTTTCTTGAAGCCTCTTATGTCCATGACAAAGGGAAGCAAATCAGTCTAACATATGCCACTAATTGCGCTGGAGGTCATTCCTGAAAGTTATGGCCTCAATTCTATCATTGTGGTAGTCTCGGGGTAGCTGCTCCACTATTGCCATAACCTGGTTAATCTGTGCTTCCAAGGAGTCAAAAGGCAGGTAAAACGACTTGCCCCTGCGAGAGAATGTGTGGTTGTCCCACCACTTCTCCATAGTATTGCTACTCCCTGTGATGAACTGATCCCCGATCTCATGTGCCAAGACCCCTCCTAACTCTTGTATGCTAGAGTTGCATGACGTTGCATCCAATCCCTTCACATGGCTTGCTCCTCAGACTCGACCTCAGAACACCATAGTAGCAGGAACAAAGCTTCCAAAAGACCCAAAACTCTATGTTGGCTACCAGTACTGCTACACCCAAGGGCAACAAGATTTTGATAATACCCTCGAAAGGAGGTTGGCCACTACTCGACTGCCTAGATAAACCGGGCCCATGCCACCTCAATCCAGAGCCTACTCGCCACTTGTTGAACCACCAACCCAAATTGCCATACACCCTGTCCTTTAGAACATGGTTCCTTGGCCGAACCCCTAGGATTGATGACCTGAGCCCTCCAAACACTACATACACACCCTCCCTATAGACAACCAAAAATAAAGAAAAAAAGCACGCAAGGTCCCGAGCCATAGATGGGAAGCTATTGACCCGAGAATCCTCCATCGCTAACCCCAACTAGACACAATATCCCACAACAAAGACACAACCTGGGAAATGTGAAACAAAAACACATGAGAAACAAGAGAGCAATACCTAAGCCCAGAAAGGAGAGGAAGCTTCAATGACCAATGTTGAAGCGACATTGCCATCAAGGTGTATCCCATTTCTCCTCTCTAGAATTTCCCCAACGTCTAGGACTAACACATACGAGCCATGGTCCTAAATGATACAACCAAGCACCAATTTGTTGACCAACTTGAACCAATTGCCTTTTGCATTAGTATACACTAATGCTTGCGCATAATGGAAATTAGGGTGTGGCTGGAACAAGTAGCCACCCTATGCTCCAAGAACATAAATCTCCACCAACAATGCTTCGCCCATTCCTAGAGACCAACAGATACAACCAATTGCGATCCAAAGTATCAAAATGAACTCTGCTTGTTCACAAACCATCTTATGCACCGTGCCCAAACTGGCTTCCTCGACACACTTCATTCATTTACCGCAGGAGAGGGGATTTAATGCCCCTTGGTGATTGATTGTCCCATCATTAATCAACCCCATTGGGGAGCCCAACCATATACATTAAATGGTTGATAAACATTGACAAATATAAGACACCAATGCAAGAAAACATAACAATATGGTTAGCACGAATTCAAATTTTAAAGTTTGGAAGTGAGTTACATAACTAAAAAACTTCAAAAACCTTTTAATAACACAAATGATCACAAATCTTCTATTTTTTTCAAGTAAACACTTACACAGATTTGAAACAATAACCTTTTCAAATATAATGCTTTAAAAATTTAAAAACACAAATCCCCATTTATAAAAAACAAATAACTTAATAAATATAATCACAACCTTTTTTTATTAAAGCAATCACGACATTACAACTTTTCTTTCATTAAATAAATAATAAACACTTCTTTCAGCAATCACGACATTACAACTTTTCTTTCCTTAAATAAATAATAAACACTTCTTTGACCAATCACGACATTACAACTTTTCTTTCATTAAATAATAAACACTTCTTTGATTTAAATATCTATTAAATATAACTACGAATTTGAAACTATTAATCCCAACCTTTCTTTGAAACTATTAATCCCAACCTTTCTTTCATTAGATAGTAAACACTTCTTTGATATAAGTATTTATTAAATATAACTACTAATTTGAAACTATTAATTTATTAATATTAAGTTAAACTGTTTAGAAATATTAATATCAGTTTAAAAATTATAATATCAACCAATCAAATTTGAATATAATCTTTATTTAAATAATACGAATCTTTATAATCTTTATTTAAATAAGCCGAATCTTTTGATACCTCGTCCGCCTCCGGGTTTAAAAATAAATAAATAATATTATAATGTTGATACTTGGACATAGCGTGAAAATGAGAAAGCCCCCAGTGTTATGAAATTCTGCCCCGCTTAACCCTAGGTCACTGAGTATATAAGTTCCAAGTAAGTAAATAAATAAATAATTATATTATAATGTTGATACTTGGACAATGCGTGAAAATGACAAGGCCCCATGTTATGAAATTCCGCCCCGGTTTCCTAAATATAACCCTTGGGTATATAATTTCAAACTAAGTGTAGAGATTCCGTTAACCGTTTTGCGGGGATTGGGCGAGAAGTGTGCAGGAGTGCAGAGGCCGGGCTTAAAATCCGGATCTCTGATAGGGTCAGCGACCAGGCCGTAGTATAGCTTACCAAGAAGTCCGGGCAGTCCTCGGTTCTTTGAACGGCCCGAGCCGTGTTAAAACCCAACTTCTGCGTTAACCAGGCTTCATTTCACTTTCAAATCGGCTCACTTCAAATTTTAAAGAAAGGGATTAGAGCCTTCGTGGAAGTGCCAGCTGCACTCTGTAGAAGGAATAATTCCATCTGCTGGTCTGTAGACAACTATCTCGCACACACAAACCCACGCGGCGCAATGGCGAATGCACAGGGAGGACGCAAATAATAGGAGGCAGGGGAGTGGTTTTAAAGAAAGCGAATTGGAGAACTGGGTAGCGAGAGGGATCGGAGATTTTGGACCGCAATGCAGGTTCCGGGCTTTCTCGCGCTGGGAGGTCGCAGGATTCGGCAGATCCAGAGGGCAATGCAAAATGCCAAGGTCACGCTGCTGTGCCTGTTCGTGACGGTGTTGGTTTTGAGAGGCACGATCGGTGCTGGGAAGTTTGGGACGCCCGAGCAAGATTTTAATGAGATTCGTGAGCATCTGATCGTGGGAAGGCGAGGGGAGCCGCACAGGGTCCTGACTGAGGTCGTTGCAGAGAGTTCCAACAACAAGACACCCCCGGTGGTAGAAGAAGAAGTGGAAGAACCGGATGTAGAGCGAGATCCGAGCGTGCCATACAGCTTCGGCCCCAAGATCTCTGACTGGGACGACCAGCGCAGTGAATGGCTTGCGGAAAATCCCGCATTCCCCAATTTTTTGCCCGGTGGCCGTCCTCGGATTTTGCTGGTCACGGGTTCGGCTCCGGCCCCGTGTGAGAGTCCTGTGGGAGATCATTTACTCTTGAAGTCCATCAAGAACAAGATCGATTACTGCCGTCTTCACGGCATCGAGATCTTTTACAACATGGCACATTTGGACCATGAGATGTCTGGTTTCTGGGCCAAGCTTCCGCTCATCCGCAAGCTTATGCTCACCCACCCTGAGGTGGAATTCATCTGGTGGATGGACAGCGACGCCATGTTCACCGACATGGTCTTTGAGCTCCCCTTTGAGCGCTACAAAAATCACAACTTCATCATGCACGGATGGGAGGAGCTCGTCTACAATCGCAAGAACTGGATTGGCCTTAACACCGGTAGCTTCTTGCTTCGTAATTGCCAGTGGTCGCTCGACATCCTGGACGCATGGGCGCCTATGGGACCCAAAGGGAAAATTCGTACCGAAGCCGGGAAACTGCTCACGCGCTCGCTCGTTGGCCGGCCTGAGTTCGAGGCCGACGACCAGTCGGCATTGGTGTATTTGCTAATCACGCAAAGGGAAAAATGGGGGGATAAGGTCTACCTGGAGAGCGCTTACTATCTTCACGGTTACTGGGGCATTCTTGTGGACAAATACGAGGAGATGATGGAGAAGCACCACCCGGGGCTTGGGGATCACCGTTGGCCGCTGGTCACTCACTTTGTCGGCTGCAAACCCTGCGGTAAAGTTGGGGATTACCCTGTGGCACAGTGTTTGAGACAGATGGAGCGAGCCTTTAATTTCGGAGACAACCAGATCCTACAGATCTACGGCTTTACTCACAAGAGTCTCAGCAGCCGCGGCGTAAAGAGAACCCGTAACGACACAGACAAGCCTCTGGAAGTCAAGGATGAGCTCGGTCTTCTGCACCCTGCTTTCAAGGCCGTCAAGGTCTGAATTTGTCCACACATCGAATGGTACGCCCTTACATTTTTTCCTCTGCACTTCTTTGGCTGCATCAAGAATTTTGTCCGGCGCTTCTTGGCCTCGGCTTTCATGGCAGCAGCTTTATTATTAGATTGTAAAGCATGTGTATGTTTTGTACTAGGGTTCCATTCAAGCCTTCCCCCCATTGCGATTTTGGGAATAAATCTGTATTAGAAATGCTTTGAACATACCCATGGAAGCACAGGGATCGACCTGGAGCTTTGTCAATGAACATGTGTAAGTAGAATTGCAGTCAGGTTAAAGACTGTATCATTATTTAGTATTTATCTATTATTGCTTCCAGAAAACCAATGTGTTTTTGGTTGTCCGTTGGTCTAACGGGCAGAGATTTCGATTTTGATTACTTTTAACAACCAATATATGATTGGGTGTCGGTTGGCCTTACAAACAGATTTCGCAAAATTGATTTTTTTTATCCTCTTTTGCTTTTACTTCTCTTTGTAATTATAGTTCTTCTGAATGCCCACCCTTGCTGTCCAGCATTATACTCTGCCATGTCTTGCATCCATTTTTTCTCTTGGAAAAAAAGTTTTTTAAAAGTGATAGTCATGAGTGACTCGACTGAATCACGAGTGTCATGTGAACATTGAAAACAAAGGATTTTCAAAGATTCGAAGTGGATCAAATATGATTGTATCCAATCCTTAATTGATTGTTGTGTTTATTTTTGATGGTTGCTGTTACTCATGGTGTATTATTCATTATTTAACATGGTTTATTATTCATTATGCATGGTTACTGTTGTTGAGTTTATTCATGGTGAGAAAATTTTGTATTGATGATGTAATAGGTTTTAGTTTTAAGTCCAATTAAAAGAAAATGTTGATGTAGTAATTAGAACTAATCGATTGCAAAGTGGAATTGGAGATTTGGAAAACAATTTTTGCAGGAAGGAATGAATTCCATAATGTGCACTTGTTCTGCATTGCATTAATCTGGGATCGTACGTAATCATAAAATGGCTACTTTCCCTTCATCAAAATGTAAATACGATATGGTTAATAAACGATAGAAGTATTTTTTTATAATAAATATTTACTTATATTTTATCAAATTCTTCTGTTGCAAAATGAGGACCAGATCAAGAACAGGCAAAAGAATTGAACGCTTCTATATTTTTGGTTCTCTGATCATGAGTGAAGTGAAGTGCCCTCCTGGGCAGTGAAACATTCACTTGAAAGGCACGATGATGAAATTTGTTTGTGCGGTCAAACCATAAAAAATAACTGTGAAAGGCCCCATTTCAATGTAGGATGTATTTGGGCCCTAAAGAATAACGGTTATCTATATTATAGAACCATTATTTTTTAAGAACCCATTCACTATAATTTTCACTTTTAACTGTTATTTGGGATATCTGTTCAGTGTTAACTATTATTTTTCTTAAATAAAATGCTTTGCCCATTGAACCACCACAAGAATAGAACCATTATTCTTAAGAGCCCATTAAATATAATTTGCACTTTTAACTGTTATTTGGGATATCTGTTCAGTGGTAACTATTATTTTTTCTTAAATAAAATGTTTGGCCCAAACAACCACCACAAGAATAGAGCTAATAATTACTAGATTTATCATCATATAAAAATTGAAGCCACATAGTACCAAGAAGACAATGCACGACCTTACAAGTTAACATATTTGAGAACATAAAACAAAATTAACATGTCCTCTAGCCAAAAGAGAGTGGCAAGATAAAATAAGATGCCAAAAAAAACATATGCCCGGGCTATTAGCTAAGTGGTAGAGTGCACCCCTAATTATTTTGTTGTTCTGCCTGGGTGTGAAGACTCACTAGCCAAAGTACGGTGACAAATCTCTTAGCCTCTGCCCAGTCCTTGGGGGTTGACCCTCATTATTTGTTATGATTTGGACGAGTGAAACTTGGCTTCCATCCATTAGTGGCTCATCTAGACTCTTCGAATTGCTCTAGCATGAATATGATTAGGAAATGTTAGCTTAGATTCACTTAAGGAGCATTTAGGGTGCACCATGTAACACTTTCGAATGCTTTAGGTTCTAGATGTTGGCCAACAAGGAGGCTGTTGTGTATCAAGGACAAAGTAAAGACGGCTGTTGTGAATCAAGGACCAAGTAAAGACGGGCTTTTTGGATTCCGTGGGTCTTGACAACTGGTCTCGAGTCCATATAGCCAAGTTTGTTGCTTAGATTTGAGCATTTGTAGCTTATTTAGTCTTGCATATTTCACGGCTTAGTTGACAACCATCTATAGCCTTTGGGTGACTTGTATTTCTTGAAACCCTTTGTCTTGGACCATCTCTAGTGGCATCCTGAAGCATCAGCCCTTGTAAGCCGAGTTTAAGAAATATATTGTTCGGTAGGAGATTTTGTATTTTGTCGATAATATGCTTGTCAAGGTTGGTAACGAGTTAGGTTTAACTGAACATAGAGACTTGACTAGTTCTTCTAGGTTTTCATCAAGTCTTGGATGAAAACCGAGCTAATTCTTCTAAAGGTTTGCCTTTTACAGAGAAGTTAGAACCATTGGTGATGATTCGATGAAGGATAGGTCAACTCGTCGGGAGTCGTTTTTTCAACGAACTTATGCTTAATGGCCTCTCAAACTGTCCATATGCTCTTGGCTAGAAATGTCATTTTGATGATCATTGGGCTGGGGAGTAATCAGAGGAAACTGCAAATTTAGGTTGCTCCAAAACTTAGGTCTACAGGATCGTTGAAAGATGCATTTTTTCGAAAGGTTTTTTCGACTTGGCCCTAAGTGCATGGTGCCTGACCTTGTATGCGTGTAGAGATAATTCCCATTCTTACCCGGTCTTTTGGCACTTTCCCACTATTTTGGCAAACAATAAAGCTTCCGGTTTGCTACATGTAAACCTTTTTTCTTCATTAGAGCTGGCTCATAATAATTTCTTGAGTGTTGTTTGCTCTAGTTGCTAATAAGCTTTGTCAGAGTGAACCCAATGTCAGGAACAATACACATGAGTGGTTGCCAACATTTTGTTGCAAATTGAGGATTTGGCAACAAAGACACAGCCTTGATAATCCACTCGCCAATTTTCTCGGCAACTCTGAACCTTCCACAACTCCTTGGGTAATGTATGAAAAGCAAAAGGGATCCTTGAGAATCTGAAAAATTGACCATGTGGATTCCAAGTCTATCCTTGGCCTGCAACCCACGCCGGGGCATCCTTTTGACTCAACACAATGCATTGTGATCTGGCCATTTGGAGCATGTAAACTTCACAAAATTTTTATACATAATCTCTTGTGTTAAATAAAGGTCTCCTACTCCTCTAACACTGTGAGGAAAGAATCATTAACAAAGTGGCTATTAACTAGTTGACCACCATCAAGGCTCAATAGGGGGATGTAGCAACCTTGACAAAAAGGGTTATACAACATTGATAAAGAAAAGGCCAAATGCAATGTCCTTTGCATAACAATGAGCAACATCCACTCCACTTTGTCATATGTCTTCTCAGAGTTGATCTTGATGAACATGGCATCTAGTCCCAGGGTCTTGGTTCATTCCATCACTTCCCAAATTGTGATGACATAATCAACATTACCAATTCGCTCTTGATGGTGGCCAGGGAGGCTGTGAGAATTTGTAGTATTAAAAAATATCATGGATATTGTACTGTTGTGTACATGGCATCTAGTCCCAAGGTCTTGGTTCATTCCGTCACTTCCCAAATTGTGATGACATAATCAACACTAGCAATTTCCCTTGATGGTGGCAAGGGAGGCTGTGAGAATTTGTAATATTAAAAATTATCATGGATCTAGTATTTAAGATGGATCTAGCATTGTCCGAAAGCTTCCATATATATCTCTTGTTTCAATTAAATCCATCTAATGCTTTTTCCAAATTTAGCAAAATTAATCCATCTAATGCTTTTTCCAAATTTAGCAAAATTAATCCATCCAATGCTAAAAGAAAATCTAAATAACAATTCTAAACTAAAAATAAAAGACAGAATGATGAGAAGAAATTAAATCCATTCAACACCTTTTCGAAATTTAGCAAAATTGCCAACTAAAAGAAGATCTAAATAGCAACTCTAAACTAAAAATAAAAGTCAGAATAATGATAAAAGATGAGAAGGCCTGGGTTTAGACTTCACGATTGTTTGTGTCGTAGAAGATATAGTGTATCTTCAATCTAAACAGACTTCCATGAGTTTTGTTTAGGGCAGACTTCTTTATATGTTATTCAGACTTCTTATTATTTTTAAACTTCAAAACTTCATATATGTCGATCTTCAGATAGATCGAACTCTTCATGATCACAGGAATCTTGATACAGATACGATTTTTTTGGGTCCTTATTACAGAAGACTGTCTTATTAGGAAGATGCGCAGAAAAGACCTTTTATCCATTCGGTCCTGCTCTCAGGGGGTGTGATGAAGAACAATGGTCTTGTTGAAGGCTGAACAGATGAATAATGTTGAGTTCTCAAGCAAAGCAGTGCAAAAGCAGATGAATAATGTTGAGCTATGCTATGTTTGAATGGGTCAGAGGCTAGATTTCTATTTGCGTGGTGTGATTGAGACAATTTTGTCTGAGTTAAACTGTTTTGGCTATGTATTTCGTTTGATAACATAAATACAACAACAAAAAGTCAGTATAATGAGAGAAGGAATTTTTGTTTACTAACATTTAGATTTAGTCACTATACCTTTAAAAGGGTTAAAATGTCAAACCCTTAAGAAGCTTGCTTGTGTCTAAATTCAAGAGCTAACTCACCCAGCGGTGACATCAATTATTGCAAGAGCTTATTGACGCTTCATAATAAATTTGAATAGGTGTGAATGAAGTGTCAGAGTGATTCTTCAATAAGAGCGCTGATATATTTTCCTATCAAACAAGTTTTGATCTTTATCCAAATAAAGATGCCTTGGCATTCAAGTATTCCGATTCACAAGCATGTGCAGAAAAAATAGAGACAGCACGAGAATGACTTTAGCCTTTACGAGTTGAGCTTGCTTTATGAATATGCTTAATATGTCGAATAATGTAATTGCCAGTTAAAAGTATATGAATTGTAAGTTGTAACCAATTTAACCTCGATTGCACGTTTAATTTTATTTTTGAATGACCACAGGCAATATTTGGCATCCCGACCTTTATTTAATGTGCCTATAATCTTGACAGCATAGGAGAACCTCATTAAAGTTTGGCTAGCTTCTCACTGTTTTCCGTAATTTTCAGTTTTGTCAGAATCACCGGTTTCTTCAGATAACTGATTCTCAAATAATAGGCAGTCTTTCTTCTAGCTGCAATCGACACTAAATTTGGGTTACTTACAGCGTGTATTACATATGAATAAGATGAAAGTCGTCAAATTTTACTCAACCGTGAAGAAAATCAATCCATACCTGTGCAAGCTTTATTCCTGCTTTCTCCTCTGAAATAAGTCCTGAACGTAGGGAAGATGTAAAAAGAAACCTGAACATAAGAATATGTTCGTTGAATGGTAGCAATGCCTTGTGGGTATGGTAACACAAACGTAATGCCTGTCTCTTCATGCAGTCTTCTGTGAAATTCCAGCCTAGTTAGCGTATTGCCAACTTTGTTAACATTGTATGCTTTAACCTCATCAAACTTAATCCCATCGATCAGGTGCGAGATGTTGACTCCATTCAAACCACCAGGAATCCTTCTTCAGATCACGTAGCCCAATACTCTCTACACAGTTTTAATTGTGATTATTGGCTTCTGCACTGTTTTTAGAATGGCTTTAAATGGATGCAATATAGTCAGACCGGTTAGTGTACGTGAGCTAGAGATTAACATTGAAGCTCAAATCAAATAATTTTCTTAAATTTTAAAACCTGATGATTTGGCACTCTATCAAAACCTTCAGCTGTGACGTGGGTACTATGGGAGCGGGCAAATAAACCGCAGCATTGCAAACCAACATCCAGCCAAATCCAAATTAATGACACTGTAATTCTGTTCGGGATTTCCAACAGCTTGGGGCATTTACCCAATTTTAAAGAAATCTCTGCATGTCATTCCTGACAATATGTTATTCCTCAGTCTCTTCTGTAAGAGCTTTGGTGGTTGTTAGGATATTTAGACACTTACGAGTTCGTTAAAACTTCGGATATTTAGACACTTACAAGTTCCTTAAGACTTCGGATATTTAGACACTTACAAGTTCCTTAAGACTTCGGATATTTAGACACTTACAAGTTCCTTAAGATCAACTGGGTTTAAGATCAACTTGGTTTAATGTGTCTTTACATAAAATGTGTTTCGAGTATGCATTTGTAGTTATGCAATCTGATGATTACAATACGTTCAAAACATAAAATGCTCTGATAGAGATTAACATTGAAGCTCAAATTAAATAATTTTCTTAAATTTTAAAACCTGATGATTTGGCACTCTATCAAAACCTTCAGCTGTGACGTGGGTACTATCGGAGTGGGCAAATAAACCGCAGCAAACCAACATCCAGTCAAATCCAAATTAATGACACTAATTCTGTTCGGGATTACCAGCAGCTTGGGCCATTTACCCAAATTTAAAGAAATTTCTGCATGTCATGACAATATGTTATTCCTCGGTCTCTTCTGTAAGAGCTTTGGCAGTCGTTAGGATATTTAGACATTTACGAGTTCGTTAAGACTTAGGATATTTAGACACTTACAAGTTCCTTAAGATCAACTTGGTCTAATAAGTTCTAGACACTTACGAGTTCCTTAAGACTTCGGATATTTAGACACTTACAAGTTCCTTAAGATCAACTTGGTCTAATAAGTTCTAGACACTTATGAGTTCTTTAGGTCAACTTGGTCTAATGTGTCTTTATGTAAAATGTGTTTCTTGAGTATGCATTTGTAGTTATGCAATCTGATGATTACAATACATTCACAACATAAAATGCTCTGATGTTGTATATTTACCGGGATACAAATGACCATAAAATGCTTTGATGTTGTATATTTACCTTGATACGAATGACCATATTGATTTGTGGCTTGACACTAGATTGGTTCACAATTTCTATAATTTTATTTGAAAAGCAAGGATGGTCATTTGCTTAACATCAATTATAAGAAACTCATGTACAATATTTTTTTCTTTTGCATTAATATAATTGCCTCAAGTGGATGTATTGGCTGGGCCATAAACTGCTTCCCTCTTAAAAGGTTTTCACCATATAATATGACGATATATTTGATTTTTGATCTGTTTGTGGGAGTGTTTGCTTAAGATGTTTTATCTGTGTGGAAATGCGCTGTTTTGTTGAACAGTGGTGTCAAGCCCTTAAACAGAGAGTATGCACCTGTTATGATAACTCTACCGTTTATGTATTTTTACTTGCTGGATCGTCCTCTGTCTTTACTGGTGTGGTGACAGTCTGCCCTTAGTCTGATTGGTATTTCTGCTTTTTCCTTTTGCAAAGTAAAAAAGAGTGAATATATGTAGTTGAATTAAATTTTTTCTCGATGGGAAGTCGTAATATGTTTGTGCAACTTAAAACACAGCTGCAGAAAAGAATGGACTGGGCCAACCATTAGTCATTACAAAGGTCATGACAATGAAAACTTCACAGTTGAACAATATTTCTTCACAAAAGACTGCTTTTATGAGCACACAAAAAAAAGAGATAAAGAGAAATGAGATTAATGTGCAGTCTTCATAATGTTACGTTTTTGATAGCCTAAAATATGTGACAGGACCTGTTGGAACTATAAAGCAGAGAGATACGGCCGTGGAGCAAAAAAATTCACTAAAATATCCTTAGGTTCACCTTCATATGTTGTTGTTCCGTAAAATGAGAATCTGGCAGGCATACTTGGAGTATGCTAATAGATAATGGTATTAATGTGAACTATGCTAATAGACAATGGTATTAATGTGTTATTGCCTGGTTGCCTCTATCACATCTGAAATGGAAGACATGCTTGCTGGAGTATTTACATGGTTATGGGTTTGTATCCTCTTGAAGTATTAAGGTTTATGGGTCCTAATATGTTTTACCCACAACAGCCCTACTCCAAGGAGTGAGTTGAGCAAGCTCTGGAGATGATTTCAAAATTATTGTGGACTTCGTAGTTTTACGTCTCAAGGAAGGGATTTGATCCAAGTTACTGGGTTCTATTCTTAATTTTTTTTGAATATATGAAACTGATAGATCCCAAAGTTCTTTCTGACATTGTATTCTGTCAAAGTTATTTTCTGACATTGTATAAAAGTTCAGATCATCATCCAAAATGTTCTATTGACTATGATTATTTCCTTCTTAGCTTTTGATTTCATATATATAAATGATTCACGTTGTAGAACAAATAAATTACAGGGGTAAAATTTTCAGTCAGCGAGGAACACTTGCTCGTTAACTTATTAACTTACAGTATATTTGTAACTGAAAATGCATATGTACAGCAACTATATCCTGTAGAGAATTTCTACTAACTCAAGGAGCTTACGAAGGTAGTTACTTGGAAATAACAAAGATCTTGTCCCTATACCTGGAATTGAGTCTCCGTCAAAGCAAATCCCCATTTAGATCCTTCGGAAGATTTTTGGATGCATAGCGTGGAAGGTTTAGATGTATTCTCCTCCATTTTCTAGATGCATACAGAGTGGAAGGTTGAGATGTATTCTCTGTTATTTCGTGTTCATAACATTTTATGCATACAGTGCTTCCCACACAAACGAAGGTAAAGGTCATCTAAAATAGAAAATTTCTTCATTCCTGGAACCTCAAGTTCATATATTTGCCGTTGTGATAATTGGGGAAATGAGGAAAGAAACAAAGATTTAGTTACACACAGACCCACACAGACCATGAAAGATTCATAATTGACTTGAAAATTGAAACCAAACACACAAATAAAAACACAGGATTTATGTGGTAAAACGAACATTCATGGGGCAAGGGATTGTAATTTCTATTAATTAAACAATGATTCTTCACGATTACATTTCTCGGGTATTCACTAGTTTTATACAAGCCATGACTTGAAAACTGAAACCAAACGCACAAATAAAAACACATGATTTACGTTGTAAAACAAACATTCATGGGGCAAGGGATTGGAATTTCTATTAATTAAACAATGATTCTTCACGATTACATTTCTCGGGCATTCACTAGTTTATACAAGCCTCATTCGTTACATAATCGCTGTTTCGGTATAAAATTAACTAGTAGTAATTAATACAATTATTATTCATATTTACATAATTCGTTGTCAAACTTCCAACAAACTCCACCTTGACAATAATTTTTCTAATCCCTTGCCCATGCCCATTCATCATCTTTTCCACAAACCAATAGAAGCTAAACACCATCGCAGCTTCTCTACTGTAACTGGCTTTGTGAATATGTTTGCACAATTCTCTCGCGTATGGACCTTTTGAAGAGCTACTTTTTTGCCAACGATCACTTGTCTTAGAAAATAACACCTTTACATCAATGTGCTTGGTTCCACTGTGATAAGCAGGTTTTGTAGTCAAGTGAATAGCACTTTGACTGTCACAAAGTACATTCAGTTTCTCCTGCGTCCTTCCAATGTCATCAAGCAAACCCTATAACCAGATTGCTTCTTCCCTGGCATCTGAAGCAACGATATATTCCGCTTCGGTAGTGGACAATGCAATTGTTTCTTGAAGCTTTGACATTCAACTAATTGCTCCCCCTGTAAGACTAAAGACATAACCTGTAGTAGATCTTCTTTTGTCCAAATCCCCTGCATAATCAACATCTACATATCTGCAGGTTGATATTTCACTACCACTAAAGATGAAGCAATGGTCACTTGTGCCTCTTAGATATCAAAGCACCCATTTCACCACTCACCAATGTTCTTCACCTGGATTTGCCATGAACTTGTTGACAACTCCAACTGTATGTGAAATGTCAACCCTTGTAGATACCATCGCATACATTAAGTTGCCTACAACTTTTGTATATGGTACATGAGACATATACTGCTTTTTTTCATCAGTTTTACGACTCAAAACCGAAAAAAACTTAAAATGGGAAGCTAGTGGGACATTAACAGGGTTCACATTGTTCATAGAGAACTTTTCAAGTATTTTCTCCACATACTTCTGCTGTGATAACCAAAGCTTACCATATTTCTTGTTTCTGTGTATCTCCATGCTCAAGATATGTTTTGCTGCTTCAAGATCTTTCATATCAAACGTCTTAGAGCGCTGAGCCTTTAACCTGTTGATCTTTTCTATGCTTTTGCTTGCAATAAGCATATTATCAACATATAAAGCTAAGATAATGAATATGCCATTGAAACTTTTGAAGTATACACAATGATCATACTCACTTCTTATAAAGTTCTGGCTCACCATGAAGGAATCAAACTTCTTGTACCATTGTTTGGGAGATTGCCTCAGACCATAGAATGATTTCTTGAGCTTGCAAACTAATCTTCTGCGGCGACCTTGTACAAAACCTTCTGGCTGTTCCATATATATCTCTTCATTCAAATCACCATGTAGAAAAGTTGTATAACATCTAACTATTCTAACTCAAGATTAAGTAATGCAGTGAGTGCCAACACAGTACGAATAGAAACAAGTTTTACAATTTGAGAAAAAATCTCAAGAAAGTCTATATCTTCAACTTGAGAATACCCTTTTGTTATCAGTCTCGCCTTATACCTTTTGATACTTCCATCAACTTTCTGTTTCAGTTTGAAGACCCACTTGCATCCAACAACACTTCTCCCTTCAAGGAGCTCTACAAGATCCCATGTATTAGAAGTATGGGGGATTACGCAGTGCATTATATTAGATATCATTTTTGGGATTCAACTACGTTAAGTAAGTCATTCAAACGTATGACCATTTCCATGAGAGGTAGTCGTCACTGACTAATTTCTCATGATTTTTGAATAGTTCACTTAGCACTCATTGCATCGGGTGATGCTCACAGGGGTGAAGAAGTGGGATTGAAACTAGTGAAATGTGGAGAACGAATCACATAGCATCAATCATCACTTCCGGGGCTTGCACCCGGTAACCAGGACTTCCCAGGAGGTCACCCATCCCAGAACTCCTCAGTCACGACTACCTCTCATGGAAATGGTCATACGTTTGAATGACTTACTTAACGCAGTTGAATCCCAAAAATGATATCTAATCCCATGTATTGTTCTTGGCTAAGGAATCCATTTTTTCTTCCATAGCCGTTTTCCATTTTTCGCTATTTGTATCATCTATTGTTTCCTGATAACAAGAAGCTTCCCCGTCTTTAGTAATCAAAGCAAAAGATGAAGCAGAATCTTCATACCTTTTGGGAGTTTTTCTTTCCCTTGTAGACCTTCTTAGAGCGACTGGTCGCTGAACTGGTTCAGAAATTTGAATTGGTTCAGAAGCTTCAACGACTTCCTTTGTTTTCAACATCTTTTTCTCCAGAAGTCTCTCCATTTTGACTATCACCGAAAGGTCTAGCCTCCAACTGAACTCGTTGATTTGACGATACTTGTTCCTGTTCAATACTTCCAACATTTGATTTTAAAAGAGAAGATTCATCAAATGTTACATCTCGACTAATGACTATCTTCCGCAATGTAGGATCCCACAATATGTATCATTTCAGTGCATAGTCATACCCAACAAAGACATAACACTTCGATTTTGGATCTAATTTTGAACGCTGATTTTTCGGACTAAGAGAATAAACATCACAGCCAAATATCCTTAAATGTGAATAATCACAACACTGACCTGTCCAAACTTCTTCAGGGATTTTACAATTAATTGCTACTGAAGGTGATCTGTTAACTAAATAACAAGCAGTAGATACTGCGTTTGCCCACAACTCCTTTTGCAAGTTAGCATTGTTAATCATGCTTTTGGCTCTTTCCACAAGACTCCGATTCATACGCTCAGCGACACCATTTTGTTGAGGAGTATAAACAACAGTTTTGTGTTTAATAATTCCCTCATCCTTACAGTGTTGTTCAAATTCAATTGAAGTGAACTCCCCACCATTGTCATTTCTTAAACATTTAATAGATTTCCCTGTTCTTTTCTCTACTATTGCTTTAAATTGTTTAAAGACATTGAATACATTCGCTTTCTTTTTTAGCATAAAGACCCAAACTTTACAGGAGAAATCATCAATAAACGTTAAAAGATATAGAGCATCCCCATATGATACAATAGGGGATGGTTCCCACAGATCATAATGAATATAGTCTAAAATATCTTTATTATTATGATTTCTAACTTTAAATCTTTGTTTACACTGTTTTCCATACACAATGTTTACAGAAATCTAACTTCAAGCATTTCAGATCGGGCAAAGATTTACGTTTCATCAATGTCTGAAGACCTTTCTCGCTCATATGACCTAATCGCTGATGCCATAGACGAGTACTTGCTTCTTCCTTTCCTGACGCAACCGCTGCTTCACTAACTTGAGTACTTCCTTTTACCCTGTAAAGATTTATGATCTTTTTTGCTTTCATAACCATTAGGGCTCCTTTAAAGACTTTAAAAAGATGCCATTCTAACCTGTAAACTTATAACCATTTGAATCCAACACTCCCAAGAAATAAAAAATTTCTTCAAATCAGGTAAATGTTTAACACTAGTTAATATTCTGTGTTATCATACATCTTAATCCTGATATTTTCCATCCCAACAGTTTGACATTGACACATTATTACCCATAAACACAGAACTACCATTTACATTTTCATACGAAGTAAACCAATTTATGTGTGGACACGTGATGAGAAGCATTAGAATCTAACAACCATCTTCCTAAACCCTGAGAGACATTACATTCAGGTGAAGTTTCATCTATCATACATAATTCTTCAGCAGATAAAACTTCGTCTATCATCCCTGAATCGACTTGATTCGCCTCCTCCTTCGGGTTATCAGATTCTTTTCATTTCCAACAGTGTTTCTTCAAGTGTCCAATTTTATTGCAGTGCCAACATTTTCCCTTACACTTCTTTCCCTTCGATTTAGATCTGGAAGACCCCATTGGTTTTTCTCCTCTTTCCTTTGAGCGTCTTCTAGCTACCATGGCTTTTGATGTCGCTGTTTCAGTACTGGATTTCCTTCGTACTTCTTCAAACAAGAGAGCTCCCACCACTGATTCAAACTTAAAAGAATCCCAGTGCTCACGCTGATTGAAGTTACGAAGTGATATCATGATTCGAGCAAAGAACACAACAAGGTTATGGCTTTATCTTCTCCATGAATTTTAACTTCGATATCTGTTAATTGGCATATAAGTGTATTAGAAACATTAAAATGTTTTGCAACTGTTGAACCTTCTTTCATTCAAAGATTGTACAACTGTCTTTTCAGATAAATTCTATTGGTTAATGACTGTCATATAGAGTTTTTTTTTTTTTCTCCACAATCTTGAAGCTGTACTCTCTTCAACAATGTTGAAGAGAACTTCATCCGCCAGGGATAACTTGATGGTACTGAGAGATCGAGCATCCAAGTCCTCCAAGTCAGAATCAGAGATAGTTGCAGGTTTCTTAGTTGCTCCATCCAATGCCTTGTGCAACCCTTGTTGCACAGGCAGATTCCCAACCTTCAGTTTCCAAAGATCAAAATTGCTCTTTTTGGTGATTTTTTCCACCTCGAATTTTGCATTTGAAATTTTGGCCATTTTTCTAGGGTTTCAATCTTCAGTGTTTCAACTAGGGTTTATATTTTTCTTCAAAAAAAACTTTTGTGTAAAGAAAATAATTCCCCAAAAAATAACCTTTCAGCAAAATTTTTATTTGCAAACCCTTTCTTTCATTTCAAACCCTTTGTTTTTGTGAAAACAAAAAAAGATTTTCTTGAATTTTTTTCTCCAAATTTGAATAAATCAACTACTTTGATTTGTTTTCAACAAAATTTCTGATTTGATTTTCTTGAAGTTCTTTCCCCTAAAATTTGAATAAATCCACCCTTTTATTTTTATTTTTTTAAAATCTCTAAAAATTTTCTGGAAAAAGAAATTTCTTTCAAGCATTAAAAAATACTCGGATCCATATCTGCTGATCAGGTTCTGACAGCGCGCAGAATGCAAGTGCTTCCTTGATGGATTCTAGCAACGCAACTTGTGCAGTGAATGCAGCCCCCTCGTCCATAGCGCCAAAATTGGTCACACTCACGCAGATGTGGACCGACAGTGTATTCCTCCTCAACGTAGAGAAAAACACCCAGCAATGATAGAGTGTTTGGTAGCTTCTTCTTCACACTTCTCAACGCAGAGAAAACACGCAACAATGACAGAGGGTTTGGCAGCGTCCTCTTCACGCTCCTCAACGCAGAGAAAAAACATGCAGCAATGAAAGAGGGTTTGGCGGCTTCCTCTTCACGCAGAGATTTGGTCGCCTTCACGTAGAGACAGGGTTCTGCTTGCCCTTCCACATAGAGCATGCAACGATGATTTTTCGTCTTCACGCTCCTCACGCCACACAACAATGTCTTTTCTGTTCCAGCACGTAGACAACAATGAAGTTATGCAACCTTCATGCTCCTCACGTAGAGAGCATGCGGCGATGAGCCACGCAGGGCAGTTAACACGCAGTAGTGGTCCACGCAGGGGAGAGGGTCTTCTTCACACAACCGTCTTTCTCTACAACGACAAGCTCACACACACCTCTTCACGCCTTCCACGCAGAAATGGGGTTCAGCCAGCAATGGGAACCAACTCTTTCACGCAACAATGCTCAGATACGCTTCACGCCTTCCTCTCCTCAGCGTTTGGCAAAATTTAACACGCAACAACTCAACGCAATCGTTTTGATACCAATTGTTGTCATAATTGGGGAAATGAGGAAAGAAACAAATATTTAGTTATACATAGACCAAGAAAGATTCATAATTGACTTGAAAAATGAAACCAAATACACGAATAAAAACACAGGATTTACATGGTAAAACCTTGACAAGGTGTCAAGGAAACATCCACGGGGCAAGGGATTGGAATCTCTATTAATTCAACAATGATTTTCCACGATCACATTTCTTGGGCATTCACTAGTTTTATACAAGCCTCCTCCGTTACATAACTGCGGTTTTGGTATAAAACTAACTAGTAGTAACTAATACAATTATTACTCATATTTACATAATTCGTTCTCAAACTTCCAACATTTGCATGGGAGGAAAATTTCCAAATATGTATAGAAAAGAAGCTGTTCAATGTCCATGTTTATGTAGAGGCAGGAGCTCTGTTTTTGGATTAACGAAATATGATTGATATATTTTGCCTCTCATAGTATGAGCTCATACATCAGTATGAGGCAACATTTTGGGACTTAATGCATTGCAAGTCATTATGATTGGAATCCTCGGGATGATGAACAGTTGTTCCTTACCTGTGAGTTATAAATCCTAAACATGTTCAGAATGGTATAGTTATCACACACTAGGGTGAACAGAGAACAAAATATCTTTAATTTAAAATTAATAAATAGGAATTGTGATAATAGAGATAAGAAATCAGAGAACTTACCAACTTCCACATTTTGGTTTCCTGCCTAGATAGATCAAATCCCTGAAATCATTGCTGGCTAGATTCCATATTTTAAATTGAGTGAATATGTGATAACATAGTCCAGATGTTGCAGGTGTAGTTATCTTTTACATATTGGTTTCCTCTAACCACAGTGGCATTTGCCATCACCAACGAACATCAGATTTGTATTCTTGTACACTTCCACGTTCTTTGCATAAAATCATATGAATTATGTATCTTGTACTGCCCTTCTCTGAATTTGCATTCACTGCATCTGTATTGTTCATCTAATTTCAATCCCTGTCTGATGTTTGGTGTTTTATTCCTTGTAGACGTTTGCTGAAGTCTTTAATATCCTGTTTACATCCTAGATGGAAAACTGCACGAGTCTATATACATGAAATTGGATTCGGGTTGATCCAATAGTAGAGTGTGATTATCAATTGAGATAGTTCAGTGCAACTTGCACAGTTTTGAAACTTGATTGTAATATTCTTCAACATAATGAGTGAATCGTTGACCAGATGAGGGATTTTCCTCACTGTGCCCAACTATCTTTGGGATTTCCTTTGCAATGTGGGAATCTGTGAGATTTCCTTTGCAATGTGGGAAGCTTTTGCGATAGTTTTGCCAGTTCATGATGGCTGTGCTCATTTACGTGGCTGTGCTCATTAACGTCTCCAGATTACTAGGTTTGGAAACAAATATGACATTTGAATGACCTGTTTTCAAATTCTAATGGTTGAGTCCACTTGAAATCTTTTTTCAGTCAAATGAATGCAATTTGGTAGACCTTTGCTAATGTAGGTTTTAACCTAGTACAAAAATTACTTGCACACAAATAGAAAATAAACAATGGCTAGAGCATAAAACATAAAACAGATATACACAAAATTTTCTCTTGGATCTCAAAACTAGGACTACTCTTTTGATTTTTCATTATATTCCTTTCAATGTTACAATAGATATATATACACGCCGAAACATCTATAAACCTCAATCTATTAGCCTTAGATTAGAACATAACCATAGTTCACTCGACCAGATTTACAAAATACCATGGACAGAAAACAATCATGAGCAAAACCATGTGCGAAAACCACGCACAAAACCACAGGTAGGTCCGCCCAACTACTATAAGGTTAATTTTTTTCCTCAGGGTGCTACTCAGACCCCGTAGAGGGGGGCTACTACCCCTCTCAAACCTCGCGACAAGGGGTTTTCCGCCTCCCTGTGACCCCCCTGCTACGCTCGACACAACGAACATGGTCACCTATGCTCCCCCTCCCATTGTGACCCCAATGATGTCCCTGACGCAACGAACATGGTTGCTTATCGCCCCCCCTGTGACCTCCCCCGTCCCCCCGCGTACGTGGGGCTAGTCGTGGAAAGAATATAACACAAACCCAACATTTTCCCAATTGTTGTTTTCTTTTCATGGGGGCGGGGGGCACAAGAGAGCTTAGTCATTAGCCCAACCCTTGTAATTCCCATTGTTTCTTTACACCAAGAAAATTTCTCAGTGTTCACAGACTTTGTCAATGCATTTGCAACATTATTCAAAGTGTCCACCTGTATAAGTGAAACCTTTTTGTCCTCAACCATATCCTTCACAAAGTGATATCAAGCATCAATGTGCGTTGTCTTTGAATGATAAACAGGGTTCTTTGCCAAGAAAATTGCACTTTCGCTGTCATAGTCTATCTTTATAGCTCGTTTTACCAACCCCATACTTGAACACAATCTCTGCAACCTAAACTGATTTCTTCCTTGCATGAGTGGCTGCCATGTATTCTGCCTCTCTAGTTGAAAGTGCCACTACAGACTGTCTCTTGCTCATTAAACTCACTACACATCAAAATAGGTTGAATACATACTCACTTGTAAATCTTATCTGATATAGATCTTCAGCCTAGTTTGCATCAACAAATCCACGGATGTCTAAAAATCTATCCAACTTTGGTCTTCCTTGGTAGCACAGACCATAATCACTAGTGCCACACAAATGCCTCAAAACCCGCTTCACTGCTATCCAATGCTCATTCTTTGGTTTTGACATAACCCTGCTCAATACTCCCATTGCCTGTGCAATGTCTGGTTTAGTACAAACCATTGCATACATTAAGCTACCGACTGCACTTGCGAATGGAACATGAGACATGTGCTCTTCCTCTTCTTGTGTTCTGGGACACTGTTCAATAGATAACTTTACACCGATAGGAATAAGAACTTTCATTGGTTTACTACCTTACATATTAAACTTTTGCAATATTGCTTCGACATACTTCCTTTGGTATAACCAAAACTGTTTTTTTTGTCCGATCTCGTTTAATTTCCATGCCAAAATATAATTTACAACACCAAGATCTTTCATGTCGAATTTGGAAAACAATTGGATCTCCTATTTTTGGATAATTTATTTGTTATTTTCAATCAACAACATATCATCCACATACAAGACCAAATAAATAAAACGGTCACTAATTAATTTAAACGATACACAATGATCTGCTTTACTTCTGGTGAAGCCAAGTCCACGTATATATGTATCAAATTTCTGATACCACATGCTTGGTGACTGTTTTAACCCATACAAATACTTTTTTTCAACCTGCATACCAGTTCTTTTTTACTCTTCACTGCAAAGCCTTTAGGTTGCTTCATGTAAATTTCTTCTTCCAGATTCTCGTGAAGAAACGCTGTCTTCACATCCATCCGTTTTACCTTAAAATCAAATGTAGTATCAACAGATAAAAATAATCTAATAGAATCTACTTTGGCAATATGAGAAAATATCACCAAAATCAATTCCCGGCACCTGAGGATAACCTTTTGCTACCAATCGAGCTTTTGTGTTTCTCCACCTTGCCTTCTGCATTCATCTTCTTCTTAAACACCCATTTGCTGCTAATGAGTTTCCTTCCAACTGACAACTCCACCAGATCCCAAGTTTTATTTTTGTTCAAAGATGTGATTTCATCAACCATGACCTTTTTCCAGAGTTTGCCATCCTTTGAATCTACTGCTTCCCTGACATTTCTGCAATCATCATCAGTGATAGATAAAAGAAAATTCGAACATAAAGCAGTTGGACTATACCTTTCTGGCTGCCTTTTTACTCGAACTGATCTTTTCACAACTGGTGTTTGTGGCTCTTCATCTTCTGTTTCCCTTCCATTGTAGAGTCTAACTCCTTTTCTTTTAGTTCAAATTTTATCTTCTCAAGTTCCTTTGATAGGACTTCATGTTTAATAACATCTTTCACCTCTCTAAACACCACATCACGATTATACACAACCTTCTTTGTTTATGGGTTCCAAAGCTTATAATCTTTTAAACTGTCTTTATGCCTAATAAAGATGCACTTTTTAGATTTACTATCCAACTTGGTTCTTTTCTCCTTTGGAACATGTACATATGCATCACATCCAAATACCCTCCAAATATCCTTGAAATACCCTTAAATATGAAAGATAGGGTTTCTTACCAGTCCATACTTCTTGTGGAGTCTTATCCTCCGACGTTAATGAAGGTGATCTATTGTAGGCTCCACCGTCTCTGCCCAGAATTCTTGTCATAACCTGACAACACTGAGCATGATTTTTGCCTTTTCAATCAATGTCCTGTTCATTCTTTCTCCAACTCCATTTTGCAAAGGTGTGTATGGAGTAGTATTTTACTGTGCCATATCACACTTCTTACAAAACTCTTGATTTTTTTTTGTTGCAAAACTCTCCACCATTATCTGTCCTCAACACATTTATCTTCTTCTCTGTCTGGTTTTCCACTAGAGTTTTAAATTCTTTAAACCTGCCAAATACTTCAGATTATTTCTTGAAGAAATATATCCATGCATTCGTTGATAAGTCATTTATAAATGATACACAGTACACAGACGTATCCAGTGATGGAATCGAAACAGGGCCAAACACATCACTGTTCACAAACTCTAATATTCGTTTCGTCCTCTTCACACTGGAGGGGAAACTCATTCGATTATGCTTCCCATATACAAATTTTCACAGAAATCAAAATCTAGAGAACAATTAGACATATCTTCTACCATACCATTATCATGAAGTATTCGAAGACTCCTCTCCAATATACTCAAACCTTTGATGCCATAGCATGGTCTTTTCTCTAGAGACCACTAGATTTTCTGCTTCACTTTCAGGAACCACAGAATTGTTGTACCTATCAATAACAGTGCTACCCTGAAGCTTGTACAAAGTTCCAGTATGAACTCTCCGCATCAATACCAGTGCTCCCTGAACCATCTTGCAGGTATCTTTCTCGAACATTGTTTTTACATTTACATCATCCAATGTGCTTACATAAATCAATTTTTTGGCTAATGCACGAATATGCAGAACACCTAGAAGTGTTCTAATTTTTCCACCTTGCAACTTCAACTTGACTTGTCCGCGATCGAAGATTTTAACCTTCCTGTCATCTCCTAAGAAGAGATCACCACCATCATATTTATCATGCTCGCAAAATCACTACTTGTGGGTAGTGAAGTGAAATGACGTCTCTGAATCAATCAACCATGCCTTATGATCTACATGCGTACTTGAAGAAGAAGTCAAGTACACATCCCCACCTTCATCTGAGGTGGTTTTCGCCTTTGTAGAAAGAGAATTATCAGAGCCCTTTCCTTTCTTAGGAGTTTTAGATCTACAGTGCTTTTTGAAGTGCCATCTCTTTTTGCATTTCTAGCACACATTTATAGGTTTCCTGGAAATTTAGATCTCCCTCTAGATTCAAAGCTCCTAGTAAATTATTTGTTTTTGTTTTGGGTCTATCTTCGTAAAAACAAGGCATCACCATTTTGGCCCTCTGTATTTTTCCATCTCATCTCTTTTGACAATAAAGATGAGACTATTTCATCAAACTGCAAAGTAGTTGTATTGCTACCTATTGCAACAACCAGGCTATCCCATGATTATGGTAAAGAACACAACAAATTGATACACTTATCTTCATCTGAAATTTTTATATCAACAGATAACAACTGGCTTACCATAATATAAAGGCATTCAAACGCTATGTCACCGAGTCTCCATCCTTCATCTTTAGGTTATACAACTTTTTCAATAGAAACATTTTATTCACCAGAGACTAAGATTGGTACAAAGTCCTTAACTTGTCCCACAAAGCCTTTGCTGAAGCTTCCCCTGATATATTCAATAGTATTGAATCTGAGATACACAATCGTATTGTGCTCTTTGCCTTTTCATCCAACTTCGCCCAGTCTTTAGTTGACAATGCTGTTGGTTTAGTTCCTGGATCTACCGTGATGCATTGATCTTTATCCACCATCAGATCCTCCATTTTGAGTTTCCACAACTCAAAACTCTGACTATTAAATTTATCGGTCTCTATATTTCCACTGCTTGCCATTTTCTTTCACCACAAGAACCGATCTCGCAAATCTCCCACTGAACAGGGTTTACCACATGCCCAAGCAAAATCCCTTAGCAGCAAATGCATCTCCTTGAAGCCAAAACAACTTTCATACCAAATGTAGGTATTAGCCCCGTACAGAAATTACCTGCATATGGATTTTAAAAATAGAAAATAAACAATGGTGATATCATAAAACATAAAACAAAGATACACACAGATTTTTCCCCTGAATCCCAAAATTAGGACTACCAAATTGATTTTTTATTATATTCTTTTCAGTGTTACTATATATATATACATATACTGAAACATCCATAAATCCCAATTCATTAACCCTGGATTAGAACATAACTGTAGTTCTCTTGACTGGATCTACAAAATATCATGCGAAAAAAGCCAACATGTCCAAAACTATGTGCGAAAACCACGCACAAAACCATAGGTAGGTCTGCCCACTTAATATAGGGCCCAATTTTTTATTTTTTTATTTTTATTTATTTATTTATTTATTTTTTTCGTCGGGGCACTGCCTCGGAACTTCTAGACAGGGGGGCTGCCACCCCCCCTGTTGCATCCCGCACAACGAACAAGGATTATTATCTTCCTCCCTGTGACCCCATAAAACCCCCTGACAGGGGGCGCTGTTGCTCCCCCTGTGACCCCCCCCCTGCACCCTGTGCAACGAACATGGATTACCATCTCCCTCCTTGTGACCCCTCGCACGTGAGGCTAGTCGTGGAAATAATATAACACACCCAACAACTAGCAAAGGTAGAAATGCATTTTTCAGTTTTTTTTAGATCCATCTTAAAAAACTTCCCTAATGATTTTCTAATGCCTTCTAATACTTGATGGTGCAAAGGTCTATCTCTACACCACAAAAGTTGGCAAAAGTAAAAATGCATTTTTCAGTTCATTTTAGATGCATCTTAAAAAACTTCTCTAATGAATTTCCATTGCCTTCTAATACCTGATGGTGCTAGAAAGGTAGAGGGAGATTATGTAGTCTCACCCATACTGACATTTTTGTAACTATCATTGATGTAGCATTGAACTTTGGAAAGCATAGAGTTATGAAGAGTCCTACGTTACCCCAAAACCATGCCCTTCATTTAAAGAAAATTTTAGATCTTTTTGTGTATCAAATTTGTACAACAAAAAAACCCTTGGAGCAAAAATAAATATCACAATTTGGGGTCCAATTGGTGAATATCCACTGATGTAGGATCTTTCGACTTGGGCCAAAAACCATTGAACACTGCACTAGATTGGAGGACAATGAAAAGAGCATTTACCTTTGGTAGATTCACTGTCATGGTTGGAGCTTGTTCCACCTATTCAACAAAGCAAAGGCCTAGGATCTTTTGGTTTTGTTTAGATGCACTGTGTCTTACCTTGCATTGCATCTTTGAAAGATCGTGATCCACTAGGGTTTGTGGATCTACTCGGTTTGTCCTATTCTATCTTGTTAAACATTTTGAATTACATAAAAATAGAAATAAAAAAAAAAAAAATGAAATTAATAATTAAAATAAAATTAAGGTAATTAATCAATTTATCATGCACAATTATTTGGCAACACTTTTTGACAACTCATGGTTTTCCCATGGTATTTGACTCTCATTTTGTTTATTTAGAGGCTACAATTCTACTCTGTCATGCCATACACTAAAATTCCATTGTGTCATGTCATGTAGTGATTTTTTAACTCTGCTAATGAAGAATCAAGTTTGCTTCAATATAATTTAACTTTATCTGAGTAACGTGGAGCATGAAATTTGTTCTATATAGTTTTTCTGTGTAAGGTGAAGCATGAACTTTACTTCAAAGTGTTTTTATTGGCATGTCCAATGTGGTATATGATGAATATATTTTTGAAAAAAATACGAAAATCAGTGATTTTTAAAGTTTAATTTTGCATCATATAATGTGTATAAATATAAAAATAGTTTGTTTTTTTGTTTTGAAATATTATAGATTAGCAGAAAAATAATGGATGAAAACTTTGGAAATTACATTTTACAATTAAAAGGGATGATAAATAAAATTCAGAATAATAGAAACATTTTCATTTTTTTGAACTGATTTTTTTTTTTAATATTTTTGTCCTTTGTTTCAAAATTTATTTGTAATATGAGATATAGTTACAATCAAATTTAAATTTATAAAATTTTGAAATTGAAATTTTATGAAATTAGAAGTGTTGGAATTATATCTTTTAACATTTTTCAATTTACATTGATATGATATTATTATTATATATTTTTAAATTTATAAAATATATTTATATTATAAATTAAAGTTAAAAATAATGAAAAGTTAAATTTAAATTATTTTATATTTTTTCAATTAAACATTTATTTAAATTATATAATGTATTTAAGTTAAAAATTAATAAAATAATAAATAAATTTACATGTATTAAAGTTAGAATTATCACTGATATGTGTTCAAAAATCATCTCCAATAACATTTTTATTTTTCTTGAATTTAATTATTATTATTATTATTTTTTTATAAATTTTCCATTTTAAATTTATTTGTAATATAAGATTTGGTTTCAATTAAATTTTCAATTTTATTTTTTATAAAATTTTGAAATTTAAATTTTATAAAACCAATATATATATATATATATATATATATAATTTTATTTATTTAAATTTTATAGATATATTTTAATTCAAACTATTGTTTCAGATTTAAATTTCTTTTCACTCTGAACAAGGTTTGTATCTTAAGAGATTTGATCCCTTTGGCACTTGGTACACATATTATCTCAATTGTGATTGTCTAAGGTCTTAGGCTAAAAATCCCCCCTTCAGTGGGAAGTTTGAATAAGTATACTAGTAAGGCAATATGAACTAATGCATAGCTTGGTATTGTTGACATCTTCAATATGAAACCATTAAGTTGAGCTTTAATGAAGATATGCTTGAAAAGCTACCAAATTTGAATGTTAAAAATATAGAAGATTACACTGCTTGAACACATATATTAAGTCAACTAGGTATTGAGTCATTTGCATCACAAGTTGCATCAAGCATTATTTCAATTTGCATTGCTCATTCTTTTGTTCTCTTTCAATTAAGTTTAGTTCAAGTTATTTGACCACTTTATTCTTCATATCATCTTTCTTGTGAAATAAAACAACCTAATTATTAAAATAGGGTAGCAAGGAGTATTGAAGTAGTTTAATTTCTTGATTTCTTGTTTTATTTTATTTTAGTTGAATGATTTGATCAATTTATCCTTTAGATTGGTTTTCTTATGAAATTCAACAACCCAATTATCAAAATGATGTAAAGAGCACTGTAGTGCTTTAATTTCTTGATTGGTGTTTTGCAAATGCTTTCGTCCTCTACCCATTTTAGGTTTGTAATTGTTACATTTTCTTGCTTATTTTTTCTTGTGTCATGTTTTCTTTTTGGTTAGTTTTATTGGGAGAAGACTTGATGCTTATCATCGAGGAGGAAACCTGGGATTGGATCAATGATATTGTGACTATACTCTTGATCCTAACACAACTTCCCACAAGCCATGTTAGACAGGTATACAAAGTTTCGAGCATGAGTGGGCCCATATATTGGTTGGAAAATGCCTTTGCTCTTACTTCTAACAATCTTAGGGTGTTTTGTATTACCAAAAATGCATCCTAGTGTTATTTGTACAAATATTAGACTTTGACGAAAATAATTCCAGTCAATTTCAGGTATGTCTTAATGATAATTGAAAAAACCTTATAGACTTTAAAAGGGTTTCAAGCAATAATTTCACCTTTTGAAATTATTGATAGTCGAAAAAATTTCTCCCACCAACAACCAAGGAAAATTACTTGATGGCAGGGCTCAATTAGACTTGCTCCTTTGGTGTAGCAATTTGCATCTATATGTGGGCCATGTTGCCACTAAAATAGTTGCAATTGATTTAGTATAAATTGGACTAATTAATTTTAATATGACTAAGATCTAACTAAACATATTATATATACTATTTAACTAATACAAGATTTAATTACTTGCCTCAACCACGAGCTAATTTCATTAACATCAAGCATGAGATTCAATAATTTATCATTGAACAAAAATAAATAGCTCATTTATTCGATAATTTGTCAAGTGCATACACATATCATTATCTTTTAGATAAAAAATTAATTGAAAAATCTAGTCACGTGTACTTGTATCCAAGATCACATCAATTAAAGCATCAACCATGCCACAAAAACAGAAGTATAAATGGAATACATGGAAAAAAAACAAAATATACAACTCACAGAAAAGCAAAAATAACATTCATTATCAACTAATTGAAAGTTGCTTCAAAAGATGTCTTTAATTTCAATTAAACTCAATAAAAATATATTAGTTTGAGATCAAAGTTTTCCAACCATAAGCCCTCAATCCATTCTTCAAAATTGATAGTAATATGCGAGTTTCAATTTTAAATGTTCTAGCCCCAATCACATCAATTTTTTTCCTTATAAACATTCTTGTCCAACTTCCCATCCAATCATCATACTCCACTTCATCTATCACAAAGGGGACATTTGTTGTTAACCAATGCCAAAGGAGGGGAGGCTTTTTGTTTATTTTCTATTTTCTTTTTGTTTAAAATAAGTCTTCCATTGATTAAATAAATTTGTCAAATGAGGAATTAGATTGACAAATATTTTTTTCAATTTTAGATTTCCTTTTTTTTTTCTACATTTAGAAATGAAAATAAAAATTGAGTATGTACATTTAACAAGAATAGTCACAAATTCTTTGACAACTTTGTTGTTCCATGAACTGATTTGTGATATCTTTATATATGGATTCTTGTTGTTATTCCTTATCGTCTATGCAAAATAGTATTGATATAGATTGTTTTATGGGTCCAACATATGGCATGTTGTAGTCCACCATGACATCCAAATCAAATTACTAGAGTAGACCTTTTCAATCTAGTCCCTGATGTGCGAACAATTAAAACCAAATTATCTAATGATACACGAACCTGCAACTTTCCTTTAGGAAAAACATTAGTGATATTCTTTAGTTGTTCTTTTGCCTCCCAAAGCATGATTTTCTCTCAAGCCCTTTGAGCACTTTTATAATCACCCATTG
This sequence comes from Pinus taeda, assembly GCA_000404065.3. Classification (NCBI taxonomy): domain Eukaryota; kingdom Viridiplantae; phylum Streptophyta; class Pinopsida; order Pinales; family Pinaceae; genus Pinus; species Pinus taeda. Next base: position 37,140 of record APFE031281827.1, on the reverse strand, counting down.
AACTTCCATTCTATCATTCAAGATAAAATCGTTGTAGAAGAATTCTTCTTGATTATCCTTTAGCTAGAAATAAATAGCTAGTGCTTTAGGTCTGAACGCTTTGGCCAACAATCACATTAGGATCAATGGCCGGGAGGATGAACTTATTTGGAGCTGCTTCCTTGTTGGAATTTACACCCCAAAACTTGGTTATATAGTTCTAAATGATGAAAGAGCTTTTGTAGATCCTAAATGATGGTGGAGGGCTATTTGGAAATCAAAATTCCGAGGAAAAGTTAAAATTCTCTTGTGGTGTCTAATGGAAAAGAAGGCCTCCACATGGGACATCCTCCAGAGGCGCTTTTCCATATGGTCAGGATGGTGCTCCCTCTGTAAGGGAAATGAAGAATACAATGAACACCTCTTCAAGTGACACCCTTTTTTCAAGTAGGTGGGAGATGCGTGCAAGTATGTGATGGGCTTTAACCATTTATGGGAAGGAAAAAATTTGGAAGTAGTATGGAAGGAATGGTACTTTGATCCAATGACTCGCGCGTTCAAAGCCCTTCCTCTGCTCATCATATGGGGTGTCTGGATTGCACGCAAAAAATCTATATTCCAAGACAAATCTTCAATTCCTTTGCATATTGCTTTGAAGCCCTTGTAATTCTGACTCATCTCTCTTAAGAAAAAGGCACCATTCCTCCCAGAATCATTGTGGAGAAAAAAACGTAATCCCACAAAGCCTTGGGCATGCTTTGATGGTGCCTCCAGTGACACAACAAACAGGGGTGGAGGCAGTTTCATACCTTTTTTTGATCCCAAACTCTCTCTTACTATATTAAAATGGGTTTTGGTTCGGGCACAAATAACCAAGTAGAATTATTGGCATGCAAAAATTTGTTGGCATATGCGAGGGAAAAGTGGTGCTCACAACTTCAAGTTTATGGGGATTCTATGCTTATCATAAATTGGTTAAACAAATCTCAATCTTACATAGATTTTCTTCTTACTCCCATTTTGGATAATTTATGGAGTAAGAAGTAAATTTTTATGTAGATAGGGAGTGAAATGAACATGCAAACAAATTTTCTAAAGAAGGTCTAAATATGGAATATGTATGTGACACATCTAGGAGTAGCATGAAGGATCAACCTTCAATTTTTACCATAGGTTGCTTATAGACCTAACTGCTCGAAATTAAAAAAACAACAAAACTTTTTATTATCTCTCTACTGAGGTATACAGGGAACATGATCATGTAAATGATATATATATATATATATAAAATCTTATATGCGCTTTAGTTTTGGTGATTTTTTTGACAAAGAATATGGCTTAGCAGACCTTGCTTTGGAATGTATTTTTGGACAGTACACAATAAACAAGTATCATACTTGTTCTCTTAATGCTTGCAATGTATTATGAGTGCATTTTGTATCTTTTCTCTAAAAGAATGAAAATTACGTTTATTTTCCCCTTGGAAAAAAGGCTAGTGCTTTTGTTTGAAAATTTCTACATCTTTCTATTCTATATGCAATTGTTTCATTTGATTTTGTAAGGAAGTAATTTGTTTTCAAAAACAATTATAAGCTTGTTCAAATTTCATTTCATGCTATTTACTATTGGTTTCTATTTCCTTTAAATGTAATTGTTTTAATATTTCCACTTCTTGTTTATCTTGATCCTTTGTTTTTATCAATCGTGCCATATATTGTTCTTTAAGTTTGTTGGCACGACTTTGGATCTCTTCTTCTATTGCTATTTTTTTACTGCTTAATTTAGCGTACCAATCAACTCATTCATTGACCAATAATTGGCATTAACAAATGTGTTTGATGCAAATGCTACTTTTATGTTACTTTACTAGGTCATTGATTTACTGCATTCCAAACCAAATGATGTTGGGAAGAAAATTCTTCCAACAAACATGCTTTTATGTTTTTGGATCTTCTCAATACTACTTATTTCACTACTAAAGAAATAGTCCCTTAATGGAACCATTATTTCCTCAAAAGGTTTTAGTTGATTCAAATCCAATATTGTTTGCGTTATGGTCCCACTTTGAGTCGCAAGTGGGAGATATTCTTTCAGTACTCCCAGTAATAATGTTCCATGTTGGGCTGATCTTAGTAAAATTTATGTCTTGTGACTTGCGAATTTTCATCTTAGTATTAACTACCTTTTTTAAATGATTATCATTATAATTATATTTCAACTCATTTGCTTGAGTGAATTTGCATGTCCATTGTTTCCATTTTTCTTTGACCTACATCCTGTATTCTTAATGCTGATTTTTCACTCTCTTGTTCAGTGTTGTGTAATCCTTATATTATATTTTCAATGTTGTGCTCAATACTTTGCAATTCTTGAACCTCTTGTGTTGTTTCTTCTTTATCTTGACCATTCTTCTAAGATGAACATAGCTTTCTATGCCATATTCTTTATTTTTACCTTAATTACCTCCTTGTTCGTCCATTTCCTCTTAATCAATCGAGTCACGCTCTTGGTTGCCAACAATAACACTTACTCTATTCTATCCTTGAAAAATGACATTTTCTTTTCCTTTTAAAAAACTTGGTTCCATGCCTTTTCATTTTCTTCATTCATAATTTTTATTGATAAAAAAATTGTCATTATTTTTAGCCCTTTTGAAAAAATAATCATAAGGACAATCTTCATGTATATATGCATTTTAATGCCTAAATGATTTCATATGAAACTTAGCTATATCATAAAAATCATGTTTGTAAAACTTGCATAATGTTACCATACATCTTCTAAGGTTTTGGCTTCTTTCTTGGCATGTTTGGGGTTCCATAAAGAGTACATGCTGAGTTTTGAAGGAAATATTGGCCAAAATTTCTTTGAATTTTGAATTAGTGATCTATTTATATCAATAACCACCATTTGGTATGTAGTTTATCTTAATTCAAACTTGCCAAGGGCATACTTCGGTAGCAAATGAGGGGTTACAACACATTGATATATTTTGATGAAGGAAAAACTTTCATTAATAAACCAATCTCCTATTTCTTTGATGGTATGTTTAGCTTCTTATGTAAGAATGGTGCTCTTGTATAAAATAATAAATCATGTAAAGGAGACATAAAATTGTCACATATATTATAAAAGTGATTATTGCATTCACTATCCCATAACACAAAGCAATACATATGAACAAGGTTTTTCTCAGGTTACCAATTCCATTTCATGAATGGGAAGGGAGTTGTTGCACACACTACATCTATAAGTATGATGGCACAAGGAATACACTCCAAAACCTGGAGGGGCTTTTAGAGCCCTCTTGATTGCTTGCAGGATGTTGGCAGATAAGGTCTATGCCAGTTGGAAATTTTACCATTTTTACAACGACGATGCATTAAGGGGATTCATTCTATTTCAAAGTGTTGGGGATCCTTTTCCCCATACAATCTGCACAACATAGTAGTAGCTAGCTTCTAGGGCTTTTAAAATATTTGAATTGGGAACTAAATATCTAGTTTGATTTCAAAAGAGTCAGGGTCAACCAATTCTTAATTAACTTATCTTGCATTGCATCTAATTCTTTTTCTTTAAATTCTTGCAAGAAAATTTTAATTAAACATACTTAAGAATGGTCCACCTTATATACTCTAGTTAGGTCTTTAGGTTTGAAGGGCCCAATTACTTCTCTAGCTTGGTTAACCATTGCCTAAGTGTTAACATTGATATGGGAGATAATCCAATGTACCATGTCATAGCAAGGTAAGATAGTTGGCTTGACAACAGCTTTGTCGTATTCTTGACTTTTTGATTTCTATTAAGGTGTCTTCATCTAATGAATATTCATTTGCAAAATCTCCAACTTTAAAGAATTCATGAATTTCTATCCATGCTAGGCAATTCTTTTCACTGATCTGATGAATGGTGTCTGGATAGAATGTTACATTGGGATTTCTTTCCTCATCATATTCTTTTTCTCCAGGGTCTTCTATATTTGATTATTTACCCTTCAATTATGAGTCCTTTCCATTTTACTACTTACATTTTGCATTCTTTTCCAATTTATCTGCAAAGTTCAAATTCAAGAAGAAATTATAGAAGACCCTAAAAAAGATTCAAATAAATTTAATCAAATTTAGATTTTGAGGAAGATAAGTAAACCATTTTATTATTATCTATGTATAATGATTAAAAATATATTTCTTACAGTAAACTATATCTCATTTTACCTATTAACATGTTCTTATTGCAAGAAAAAGTGATATCATTCACTAATTGAAGTTCAAGATTACAAAACAAAAATCTCATGTGAAAATATTAAGTTATGACAACTATTGATTTCGAGCTTGTGTTAGTGTGTCTACATTAATTTTGCATATTGTGAATTAATCAGTGTAATAAAAACATTACATAATGTCAGTGTTATCTGCTTAACATAAAATCTCACGTGAAAATATTAAGTTATGACAATTATTTATTTCAATGTTATTTCAATATGTGATGAATTTATTGATTTTTTCTTTCAATAATTGGATCGATGCTCTATCCTAAGGGAGATATCTCTTTCATTATATAAATCCCTTTTCAAATCATGACTATGAATTGGTGGTAGTCACCAACTCCATGTAATCAACATTTGCACCACATGATCTAGGTGGATGTTGGTGGCCACCCACCTATCCCACTTGGACCCCCACAACTGTCTCTTTCAGTTTTTCAGTTTCCTTAATTGTAGCACAATTTACTATTTTTAGCAGTTTTTCGGGTCCTAAACTTACGGAGCCGTTTTGAGGCCCTAAATGACGTTTTTTTTGGGTAAATTTGGAGCAACATGGGTCCATGGATTGATGTTTCTCATCCCAAAGTTGTATTCCTCAGATAGATCTTTCTAATGATGTATTGTGCGCGTCAAACATAGATCATAGGCCAAAGTTATGACCCCGAGAAGTTGATGTACCAATTTACCCAAAATGGGGCCCATAGTTTGGTGCTTCATCTCCTAGGGTTAGGTTTTTGGATGTTTAGGGTTTTCCATTGTTTCTCAACAATAAATAGGCCTTTCGAGCCTCATTGTAAGACAGTTCAGAGGCATGTAGCCATCACATCTCTTCTCAGAGATAAGCTACCATCGGCCTAGCTGGTTTATTTCCATTTCTTTTTGTAAGCATATTTTAGTATTTTACATTAATGAAATGAAGTATTATTTCTGCTGCATCTCTATATTTATGGTTATGTCTATAATTTGTTGCGTTCCTGTTTAAATCCGGATCACCACAACACACTACTTTTTAATTGACATTGTAAAACTTCACATAATTTTATAGTCCTTAGCACGAGGCGAAACAAATGTCAACCCATATGACCAGATGCTATGAACCTAGACCAATGTATATCACTATCAGCTGTGGATTGTTACTTTTTCCTTTGTAAATGAAAACAACGCACCACTTTTTAATTAACATTTTAAAACTTCATGCAATTTTATAGTCCTTAGCACCAGGCAAAACAAATGTCAACCCATATGACCAGACGTTATGAACCTAGACCAATGGATATCATTATCAGCCGTGGATTATTACTTTTTCCTTCGTAAACAAAAAAAATACACCACTTTTTCATTAAAATTGTAAAACTTCACTAATTTTATAGTCCTTAGCACTAGGCGAAACAAATGTCAACTCATATGACCAAATGCTATGAACCTAGACTAATGGATATCACTATTAGCTGTTGATTATTACTTTTTTTCTTTTTAAACAAAATAACATACCACTTTATACTTAACATTGTAAAACATCACGCAATTTTATAGTCCTTAAAACCAGGCGAAACAAATGTCAACCCATTTGACCAAATGCTATGAACCTAGACCAATGGATATCACTATCAGTCGTGGATGATTACTTTTTCCTTTGTAAACGAAAACAACACACCACTTTTTAATTAACATTGTAAAACTTCACACAATTTTATAGACCTTAGCACTAGGCTAAACAAATGTCAACCCATATGACCAGATGCTATGAACCTAGACCAACAGATATCACTATCAACCATGGATTATTACTTTTTTCCTTTGTAAACTGGAAACTTGTTTTCCCTTATTGTCAAATTTCACAAGTTTTCACCATTATAATTGATTTCTTCTGATATGTGATGTTTTTGATATGCATTATCTTTCACAACAAATTTTGGCTTTGTGTGGATGAATTCGATATAAATTGATCTTGAACTTTGTCCTTGGGTCACGATTGTTTCTCTTGTACTTGAGATACACTTAAAGTTGATTTGACTAGCACTCAACCCAATCACGATTATTCAATTTTATAACACTAAGAAAATATAAATATATTACTATGGTAAAAAAGAGATGATTACAAAATACACAACAATGGCTGAACAATCATCCTTTTCATCCTCATAGACCTCTCCACCTCTATTTGTTTCTCAACCCTCTCACACTCTAACCACTTAATTTCTCAATTACATATGAAATATTCTTGTATCAAAAGTCTTAACAACTCAATCCTAACAATTTCCTAATTTTGATAAATCTATCCTATTACATAGTAACTAAATGACACACATCACAATTTTCTAGCTATATAGATAGCTTCTAGATATTACAACTTGGAAAAATATTGAAGTTTATAAATAAAATGAAAAATTTGAGGAAACCAACTTCATATTGTAAATTTATTGACCTAAGAAGGTCAATCATGGGTTTGAATGGTAGATGCTCCTACATCAGACTTTGGGGGAAGAAAATAACTATTCATGAGCTCTTTAATACTTGTGGTATACTAGGAAATTTTTGCTGCTGTCATCCAAGTAGCATCTTCTATTCGCTGATTCTAACATTTAACCAAATACTAAAAATACTCCTTATCTTTGGTTCTTTTAGTTATCTTTTAATCCAACATTGCCTCATCTCTTTCTAAACTGGTTTAGGTTGTTGTTTCTTCCATGGACTGGCCCGATATTCATCATTAACAGGTCCATCTATTGAAACATTTCTTATCTCCTTAAATGGATACAAATATTCAACATCAAAGATTGGAGAAATACAAACATTACTTGGGAGCTCTAATTCATAAGTGCTATATTTTTCTTTTCTTAAAACTTTAATTAACACCATAAAAATTTGCATGAACCCAAAATTTTAGTGCTTAGCTCCAAGCTAAACAATATCAAGCCATATGATGAGTAGGTGTTATGAACCTGAACCAACAAATATTGCGAGTGGCCATAAATTATTACTTTCCCCTTTGTAAATGAAAAAGTGCTTTTATCATGATATTGCAAAAACCCCAAAATGCTATATTTTAGGACCTGGGGTGTGGTGTCGGAAATTTGGGTCGATATCGATATCATAATATTGGAACGATGTGAGTATCGATACTAATAGTAGGGTGTATTAGCAATGGACTATATATCAGAGTGAGGGGAGTCTTGGCATATAAGCCAATATGTATATTGGGTTGATACAATATCATTATATTGGATTTTACAAGAATAATAGACCACCGATATGGGCAGGGTCGATATTTTAATAACACGCTGCCAATTTGGAAACTTATCCCTTTATGCAACACAAATTTAAATTCGTTTAGATTTTCAAATACGACAAGTTTTCCTTGTTATAATCTATTTCTTCTGATATCCGATGGTTTCAATATGGAGCCTCTTTAAGAACAAATTTTGGCTTTGGGTGGATGAATCTGATATAAATCGAACATGAACTCCATCCTAGGGTCACAATTGTTTCCCTTGTAGTTGAAATGTATAGAAAACTGATATGAAGAGCTCTTAACTCAATAACGATTATTCAGTTTTATAACACAGAGAAAACATGACTCTCATATTCTGGAAAAAAGATGGTGATTACAAAATACACTACAATGGATGCACAATCACCATCTTTGTCCTCCCAGACCTCTCCACCTTTATTTGTTTCTCACCCCTCTTGCACTCTAACCACTCAATTTCTTAATTACACAAGAAATATTCCTGTATCAAAAGTCTTAAAAGCTCAATCCTAACAATTTCATGATTTTGATAAATCTATCCTATTACATAGAAACTATCTGACACTCATCAAAATATTCTAGCTATATAAATACCTTCTAGATATTACAACTTGGAAAAACATTAAATATTATAAATAAAATGAAAATTTTGAGGAAACCAACTTCCTATAGTAAATTTATTGACATAAGAAGGTCAATCATCGGTTTAACTAGTAGATGCTCCCACATTAGACTTTGGGGAAGAAAAGAACTATCACGAGCTCTTCAATACTTGTGGCATACTAAGAAAATTTTTGTTGTTGTCATCCAAGTAGCATCTTCTTTTGGACGCTTCTAACATTTCACCAAACACTAAAAATACTCCTTATCTTTGGTTATTTTAGTTATCTTTTAATCCAACATTGCCTCAACTCTTTCTAAACTAGTTTAGGTTGTTGTTTCTTTCATCCACTGGTATGATATTCACTAATAGGTCCATCTATTGAAACATTTCTTGTCTCCTTAAAGGGATACAAATTTTCAAAATAATGATTGGAGAAATACAAGCATTACTTGGGAGTTCTAATTCATAAGAGTTTGGAATTATTTTTCTTAAAACTCTACATGATCTAGTATTTTTAAGTTTCAATTTATTGTATGTCCCTATTGGAAACCTTTCCTTTATGAAATGCGTCATGAATAAGTAACCAACTTTAAAGTCCAACTATTTTCTTTTCATATCTTCAATTTGTTTGTACTTGCTGTGGTTCTCTTGCAATTGCTTAACAAGATTTAATTTGTAATATCTAGGCATGAAATTACCTTTGAATTGGGAAACCATCTTGTCCTAGCTCTTGATCTTAGACTTCTCTTTCATCTTTTTGTTTGTTTTCACTTCATCCCATCATAGGGCCACATGAACTTTCAACCTTGTCACTGCATACTTCACTCTTTTGTCTCCATCCACATCTTCATAATCAAAACATTTTTCCATGGCACTAACCTAATCCATCGAATCCTCAACATTTAAATATCCTTCATACAAAAGCATCTCCATTTTTGGTCTAAAACTCATCTTATAAATCATCTTTGTCATTTTCTCCTTTATTGTTTCCTCAACTTTTTCTTCTCCAGAAGTTCTTTTCTTTCATTGAGATCAAGTATGCCACTCCCTATTCTTTGGGTTGTCTCCATGGTATATAATCTCATTTGAATGCACCTCATCTCCTCTTTTAAGGTTGCAGTTGCTACATTCCTCCCTTGACCTGCTCTTCCTCTACATCTCTATTCCATTTCCATAGAGTTTGTCTTGCTTTGATATCAGAATTGATGACGAATCTAATAAATTTGTCTCCAAATCATTGGATCGATGCTCTATCTTGCATTAGATCCCTCTTTCACTGTAGAAGTCCCTTTTCAAATCATGACTGTGAATCAACGATAGTCATCAATGCTACACAATCAAAATTTTAACCACAACACAACACTTCTTAATTAACATTTCAAAACTTTGCATGAACCCAAAATTTTAGTCCTTAGCACTAGGATAAACAACATCAAGCCATATGATGACTAGGTGTTATGAACCTGGACCGAAAAATATTGTTATTGGCAAAAAATTATTACTTTTCCCTTTGTAAATAAAAATGTGTGTTTATCGTGATATTGCAAAAACCTCAAAATGCTAGATGTTACGACTCAGGGCGTGGTGTTGGAAATTTTGATCGATATTGATATCATAATATCATAGCAATATGCGTATTAAGATACTAATAATAGGGTACATCAACAAGGCACTATATATCAAAGTTTGGGTAGTCTTGGTTTATCGACCAGTATGTATATTAGGTCAATACAATATTGCTATATCAGACTTTGCAACAATAATAGACCATCAATATGGGAAAGGCTGATATTTCAATAACACACTATTGATTTGGAAACTTGTCCCTTTGTGCAACACGAATTTCAATTCACTTAGATTGTCAAATGTTGCAATTTTTCTCTGTTGTAATCGATTTCTTCTGATATGCAATGGTTTCAATATGGAGTCTCTTGTCATCAAATTTTTCTAGTATTTATGTATATGTCCTAGCCTATGATGCTTTGATAGTCCAAAATTTGAGTTTGACAATTCCCATCTCGAATGAGGTATAGTATTTCAAATAATCCATTATGTTGATGTTGAATAAAACCCTTACTACTAATTGAAAGACTGACGATTGGAACTTATCATCCACCATAATAATTCTATCTAGAACATTTCCAATAGCCTTGATGGTCGGCTCAAATCAAAACTCCATTAGGAGGTTAGGTAGCTGTTACGAATAAAATATATATAAATAATATAAATATAAGTAACGAGGATAATTGTAATAATGATTAGTTAATAATAATTAGTAATTAGGTTGAAGAGGCATGTCTAAATGAGACATGACTCTCCATGAAGAGACACGTGCCTGATATATAAGCAAGCCTCTCGTTCTCATTGTAAATCATTCATTCTCGTTCTTATTCAGATATTTAATATAATATTTGTATCCTCATGGATATCTTGATATTCCAAGTCTTTTGGAGTAATTAATTTGTAGAAGGAACTTTGTTCGCTTCATTTGGTATCAGAGCAGTCGATCCTCTCGCTGCTTCACTGCTGCACAGAGCCACGCTCTTCAATCCAGGTCATTGACCATTGAAAATCGTCAACCTTGTTGTCGTCGTCACTGAAGCATTCGCTACACGTTTGGAGTTTCTCCGTCTTCAAAGGCCCTTGGCCATTTAAAAAAAATAAAAATAAATTATATTAAAAAAATACATATATATATATGTATATTATAAAAGAAAACAAAGAAGTTATATACATTAAAATAAAATTACCTAGGTCGTTGCTGGATTCCCCCCCGCTGATCCACTCTAGCCGGCGACCGCTATCAAAGACCTTAACACCGCTGCGCTCATCCATTCTCTCTGCTTTCAAATCCATGGAAGACTTCAGTCACGGTGCCGTCGACCCCATAGCCAATAGCTCGTCCGTCCCACCGTCTATTGTCGAATTAGCCACTGCTATGGCTGCAACCGTCATATCTACTACCGCTAGTCAGTCCCACTACCATCGTTGCTCATTTTCTCAACAAGTCGTACCTGCTACCCCGACCATTTTTCTCCTCACGCTGCCTTCTTCCTCAAAATTTCTTGTTGATAATTTTTGAAGTAAATCTGACAAGGCAACAACAATCATACTACTCTGCGTGTATTTAAATTTGAATTTTCATTAGTAGAAGTAACAACGAAAATTTATATATATTTCGTTGGGCCATAGGAACTCTGGAGTTATCTTGCTGGTAGTTACAATAATTTCACCGCCTGACTGCTTTCCACCATTCGTACAACATACCCTCGTTAAAAGACTTGTGCAGTTGCGTCCATACAAATCGGGTCACGTCCGTCCATGGAACAAGGTTATTTATAAGGGTTCTAATTTAAATAATTTGCACACTTTCATATTATTTATATATTAATGAAATTTAAACAAGGCTACATAGACCATTATATTGAATCAAAGTGTGATTTGATTCAAATAAACAGAAGGGTATTTGATTCAATAAACATAAGGGTATTTATTAAAGTGCATTGAGTAAGTCAAAGGATAAGAAATGTTTTTTTTTTTTGAGGTAATTCTTAAAGAATATTATAAAATATTAAGTTACCGTTTTGAGGAAAGAAATTATAGGGTAAAAAGGAAGAAAAGGCTGTGAAATACTCCTGAGGATAGGAAAGGGAACGTGAATTATACTTAAAAGAGAGAGGTTACTATTAGAAAATAAAAAATTTAAAAGTTATTTTAAAAATAATTAAAAAATTTAAAAGAGGAGTGGAATATTATATAATAATAATAAGTAAAATTGAGAGAAAAAAAAAAAAAGAGAATATATCATATAAAAAAAATAGATGAAAATATAAAATAACATTTAAAGAAAAAAATATAAAAAAAAATAAAGAAAAAACTATTAAAAAGGTGAAAAAAAGAGATAAAGTAAGTTAAAGAAAAATTCCATACAGGATAAAAGAAGTGAAAAAAAGGAAATCTCTAAGTAATGAACAAAAACAATTCCAAAGAGATGTAGAACAAGTAATCAGAATACTTGAGCAACAATATGCTGAGGAGAAAAAGAGAAGGGAATCCCTATTCCATTCTCTACATCCATTATCACTCCCATAGAATGATGTAATCCATGGTACCGAGAAAGTGCAGCGAAAAGATCAAGAGAATAGCAAAATAGCCAAAATTAAGCAAAACAAGAAGCCGTTAGAACATGAATATAAAAATCTTGTGGATATGCATTACAAAGAAATAATGGAAAAGGACGAAGAAATTTCTCGTCTCAAGGACCACGTCGAAAAATTACTGGCGCAAGTGAAGAAGATAAGGTCATAAAGAAAGAACTCAAGAAGCACTTATCAGAACAAGAAGAGGAAACCTTGCGTTTAAAGAAAACCTTAATAAAAATTTATTAGAACAAATCGAAGATCTAAAAGATGGAAATCTTAAAATTCAAAACACTGAAAATAAGGTTGATAAATCAGAAATCAAAGAACTTTTACGACTGAAAAACCATAATCAAAGTCTACTCACTCAAATTAAGAAACGTAAGGATGATGAGAAGGCATTAAAAGATAAGTTAGAACAATTCACTCAAGAAGAAGTATCGAAATCTCCAGTCGCAACAGTTCAAGTTGAAAATAAGGGAACAAATACCGATCCAGTAAATATGACAAATCAAGAAGACAAGTCAGTTGAAGAAACGACATGCTTAGATGTTGCAGTTCAGATAATGAACATCCCAAGTGAATGTTCCATAACCAACTCTACAACATCTTCGCCAGAAGAAAATATAAAAATTGCCGCATGCCCAATAAGGGAAAATCAAACCAGAAAAGTTCCCTATCGGCATCCGAATCATGAGAATAGACAAATCAACCACGCTACGTAGCGGGACCATTTAGAACCAAATCAACAAACTAATGTTCCAGATAATAGTGATGTAATCTCAATCCAGTCTTATGCTAACGAGTCGTTACAAAATTCCAGTGATCAGAATATTCCACAAAAGATTAATTTAGGATGGTCTGATCCCTTCTCAGTGCGACAATTTTGTTTGTCACTTAGAAGATCATATCAGCTTGTATCGACAAAGATGATTGTTCCGAGAAAGAAAGTCATTTGAAGCCGAAAAAGAGATCAAGCCTTTTTCATTGACAAGCTTTGAGGACAAAGCTTTTTGAAGAAGAAGGCAATGTTACGAATAAAATATATAAATAATATAAATAATGTAAATGATAATAATTGTAAATAATGATTAGTTAATTAGTAATTAGGTTGAAGAGTCATGTCTAACTGAGACATGACTCTCCATGAAGAGACACTTGCCTGGTATATAAACAAGCCTCTCATTCTCATTGTAAACCATACATTCTTATTCTTATTCATATATTTAATATATTATATCCTCAATGGATAACTTCATATTCCAAGTTTTCTGGAGTAATTAATCTGTAGAAGGAACTTTGTTCGCTTCAGAATTTCAAGGAGGAGATTCACTGGTCTGACATCATGCATTTCGAGGCAGGAAGGGCAAACTGTCAAAGCTAATTTCGAGGCTGAAATTCTAGATCCGTGGCTCAAATTTCAAGGAAGAAAAAGGGGCAGACTGGCACGAATTTCCATATCTGAAATGTTGTGTGGCATGATTTTCCAGGCAGTCAAAGTCTGTCAGTGGCACAAACTCAAGGGGAGAGATAAGTATCCCTGTGTATTTAATGCTGTAAATTTCTCTGAGATAAAAAGCAAATAAATCCTCTTCTAAACTGGTTTTCCCTTTGGGGTTTTTCCAGGGTCTGTGATTGACCAAAAATATCAATGTCCAAATTTATTTGTGTATGCATGTGAGATTTTGTATCAGCTGAACGTGAAAGAGTAGTGGTAGTCTCTGGTGTTTGAATTGAATTTAATATTCATGTTTAAATCAACAATTAACCATGGGATGTGGGCATTAAACATGACGTGTAAAACAAATTGAAACCGGGTGGGGATACATGACTCAAATTTTCTACAATTACTTATTGTCAAAAACATAAACTAGATGATGGTACGTCAGGGAAAGAAAAATATTGTATCTGAATTCAAGATTCATCTGAGTTTCCTTGCTGAAATCACAGAATCACCAGTGCAACAAGTTCTGGAAAGCCATCAGATATCAATTGGTTCAGCAGTGGTGCTATGTGATAACTAAGGCATTCGAATGCAGATTTGAAATGTTTCACC